>JAHZMV010004638.1:0-21512 GCA_027743765.1 Coecobrya sp. COE2 | reverse complement strand
CAACTAAGTATATTGCTACTATGACGGTTTCCGTTGTAGTCGTTTCAGATGTCCTTTAAATTTTTTTTATGAGGTTTATTGTATTCACAAAGCTTTCTTTTATGTTCCATTTAAAACCAAAATCTGAAGAGCGCAACCGTACACGAACAAACTGAAACAAAACTCCGATTCTCATGTTAAGTTTTAGTCCCTTTGCGTTCATACCTAGGCTAAGGCTACGATATCTAAATCGATTACAGCTTGTTAAAGCGAAGAAGGTAGGGTAAGAAGGTACGGTTTGAGATCATTTTTATTTTTTTAGTTTTATTTGTTTAACAAAACTTATCATTGCTCAATTGTCATCTAATGTGTTCGAATGGAATGTATGAAAGTAATCGGTTATCGCTTACATTCAATGCTCACAAAAGTAACAAATATTTTATTATTCTAACTAAGGAGAAATATCTTAATTAAAATGTGTGGTGCAACACTAATTCATTAAAAGTAAACTTCGCCTAAATTACATATTGCCGAACAAAAATAACAAACCTTTTCACTTCTCCATTCATATGTTCATCAACATAGACAAGTTCAAATTTTCTGTGAACATTTATCTGTGAAACGACCTGAGTAGAAATCATTTACTGAAGTAGGTAAGTACTAATTGTGTTCATCAAAATCTTAAGATTTATTAAAGAATGTACATAACACACACCTTGAATTATGCAACCAATTTAAACGAATCAAAAACAGTCTATCAGTATCTTATTTATTGTTCTTCTTTCCCGTCACATATTTCTTGCTTCGTACTAAGACTGTAATGAACATGCTTTTAAACATTAACCAGTATCTCCGCATGAGCGAATCTATGTTTATGGTACGCCAGCACTTGCTTGAAATCCACTCCGTTAGAAATAATACTGAAGCAAATAGATTCCCAACTAGTAAGACAACGAAAATTACTAGGATATTTCCCCCCATACTGGCTGAATGTACCCCATGCTCCGTCTTATGAACTTGTTCTTTCAAAACAATTCCCCACCAATCCAATATTCCAGAACTCCCAATATTTTCAATCCTTTTCTGCATAAAACGCGGAATAATTCCAAGAAAATAGAATCCGATATAGTATGCCCCCAATTCTTCTGTACCAACGTCAACCTGATTCTCGCCATTTCCTCTGTTGGCATCATTTGCTTGCACAACTGCTAAATAATACGGTAAAATGAACGCCTTTCTTTTACACTTATTTAAATTCTCTTTTATCTGTACGTTTGCTGTAGAAGTAAAGTTTGTCAAAATATAAGCCATATAAGAAGTCAACAGAATCAACTTGTTTCCAACAAGCTTTACAAAGATAATTTTGTCCAAGTCCAAATATGTCGACGACAGATAAATTTTTATTACATTTTGAAAGTACTCGGACTTCGACACAGTAAAGTTTGCATATAGAGTATCATACAATATTGCCATTTCTGTTCTTATCGAATTGTGATACACCACATTGTCAAACCGTTTATACGACGTAATATGATGATTATCGCCGTAAAATGAAGCATTGGATATATTGGCTACATCCACAGGATAGTGCAAACGTTTACCTTCCCCGGCAACAATTCTACTGTAGAGCTCAAACCCGTTGCTAATTAGTTGCCCGAATGTGGTGTAAGGTTGTCTTTGCCTTGGTGTTATCATACGGTAGACATTGGTGCTTTTATATGAATTACTTATCACGATAGCCATAATCAAAAACACAGCTCCAAAGAATTTTTTACCTTGGAATATGTTTAGACTAATGCCCTGCTCTAATATTATAGTCATAACTAATGCAACAGTATGTAAGAATTTACGACCAATAATATATTTGGACCGAGCTAATGTTACTGAAGTAAATAATACTGCTAAGATTATTGAAATCCAAGTCGAACAATCAAAAATGTTTAAAAATTCGATGAATGCTAAAGGCTTCAAGACTTGCTTGTCGCAGCTAACAAACGTCATTGCAGAGCTGTGGTCTCGTGCAGATAGTGGGTAATATTTCGTGTGACGAATACCAAGTAATGCTTCAAAGTACATTTGAATTCTAAATTGGTTTTTCTGAGGATATTTGGTATAAATTACTCCATTCTCACAATAATTATTAATTGGATATACCTGATAACTATAGTTGTTGAAAATAGATTTCCATACGTGAACATACGATAATGTACGAGATTTCTGTTTAGATTTTGGGTGAAGCATTATCCAAACCTTGGTGGATTTCCTTTCCTCATCCGTGCACTGTAGAAACGACTTTTCAAAATTTTTAATTTCTTTATATGAATTGTCACTTTTATCTGTGAGTCCCCAATGTAATCTTGAGTTAGTGTTAGGGAGGGACAATTCAGTAATTTGGGAGTAATTTTGATTGTTCCATTCTTCTAAAGAAAATGCATATTTTGATTCCACGGCATTATCGTCTACACAGTCGAAGCAGAGTTTGTAAAATGTCAAGGACGGGCTATCTCCTCTTAGAACTCCTACCGCGAATATATCAATGGTTGTACATGATCGATGCATTCTACTACGTAATATTTTGTGAATCCATTTCGCAGCGTCAGTATCGCTTATGATCTCGTTTTCGACAATAATAAGGTTCAAAACTGCTACAGAGCTTAGATGATTGGCTGAACGTTTTATGAGATTCTTGTGCATAGTTTCCGTGTATTTATAAGATTTCTGGGCAGGCACGCAAATCCATTTATAATGCCAAATACCTGGATAATATGTGCCCAACTGCACAGCTCCAATATTGAGTGGACCATCATCCCATATGAATCTTGGCGGTGACAACCCAATTTCAACTATGCAATTCCACAATTTTGAGAAATGCGCAAATGAATCGTGGGAAAGTTTGGGATATAGGTATACCGGTAGATATCCTGATGATACCGGACACTCCAAGTGTTTTGAAGTGTTACAGAGCAAGCCAGTTGTATAACCGTTACTGAGTAATCTCGCTCCCTTGGTCATCCACATGAATCTTGGCAGCTCTTCGTTTGTCAAGGTAGGAGCAACCTCTAAAATAAGTAGCGGGTAGTCGATCGGAGGGTCAATGTCTCTGCCTTGAAAACTCAGCAAATGAATAAGGCAGTGTTGTCGGGAGAAAGGCGGTGTAATCTTACTAATTGCTACGGGTGGTGTTTTATAATCCTTGGAATTTCTGTAAGGGAAATATTCTTCCAGGAATTCACGGGACAGTTGTGCTGCTGCGGGAGAAATGAGACTTGTTAAATAAAGTATTGCGAAGGTATAGAAAACTTGCATGGTTTGGTTTTGATGAAAGAGTATCACAGCAAAATTTAAATGAGTTTATCTTGAAGTTGTTAGAATGACTGAACCAATAAACGTTCAAATTGTATGCCATTGCCCCTTGAATTAACCTTGGTGCTAGCTGTTATGAGCGAGTTTATAATTTATAGTTGTCAGCAACACGAACACTTTTGAATTATATGATATGCGGTTAAGCCAACATGTAGGAATGCAAATTGAAGATTTAAATGATATGAAGACAACTTGTTTATTTCACCGAAATCTCTAATCTTCAGGTTGAAAAGCACTACAACCAACAATACAAATTAATGTTTTAAGTGTTTCAGTTCAAACTCAGGAATTATGTCAATTTGAGTTCATATTTTAATTCAAAAGCTATTTAAACGATTTCGTAAAAAACTCTTAGCACCATTCACTAATATTATTAGAGCCAAGTAGAGTTATGATTGATGACAGTCCATCAAACTTACTGGATATACTTTTCAACATAAGAATTTTATGCCAATCTGACAACAAGCATAATTACATTGAAATAAATGGACAGGAATTATTGTGAAACGAGTTATGCATATTTGGCGTAAAATAGTTATTTGCGACGCTAATTAATTTTTATATCATTTATAATACACTATGGACATCAAGTTAACATATCTACAATTTCTAAGTACAAAATTGGTTGTAATATAGTAAAATCCACAGCGAAGGTCTGACTGTTTTATTTTATACCGTAATTTTAAAACATGTAATTCTGAGAATACTACATTCAGCAAAAAACCAAGTAGTTTCGGTCCGAAAATAAAAAAACGCATGCTTAAGTAAACCGTGGAAATTTTCCACCAGACATGGAAAAGGAATTTTTTGGGGATTAAAAAAGTTTTAATCTTTATATTTGCCATTGCCTATACAAGTGACTAAAATTTTGTTGGATGAAAAGGTTGGTTTTTGAGCTTGTCTATTCACTCCATTCAAATTCCAACAGCTTAGCATTCCTTTTACCCTTTTTACATTTTTTTCGTTACCTCGTTTTGGTATTTTGGTATTCATGGAAATTTTCCAAAGGACATTTTATCGATGAGGCCTGCATCAGAATCATTTTACTCCAAGATTTTTACTGATTGTATCTGTTTTTTCTCAAGCTGTGGTATTAATTGTTACGTTTTCTAGTATTCGAAATCCGTGCTCGAATTCGAATTAAAGTTTTCAGTCTTAAGATCGTTATCGATAGAAGTATTGATCAGAAAAATGAATCGTATAGTAAATTCCACAATGGTGTTTCTGCTGGCAAGAATAGTTTCATGCCAAGGAAATTTTCATTCCCAAAAATCAAGAGAAACGTCTGGTTGTGGAGACGTTTCTGCGTCATTTGAAGTGGTAATGGTAGGTTTCCTAGAGACATTTAAAAGCACAAATTAAAGTTTTCTTTGTATAAACAAGGAAATCATGAACGTGTTTACTTTCAGACTCCTGGATTTATCAGCGCATCCTTACCTTATCTGGGTCATCATGACTGTTCTGATTCAGGCGTTTGCAGAAAGCTCCCATTTGTTTGTCGTTCATCCAGCTGCTGCTTATCAACTCCAGAGGAGAACATAAGTCCATCCTCAGTAACGTCCCATTGCGGTTGTTTTGACCCAATCCAAGATGTCTGTTCTCCTGTCAAAGGTATTCAATTGGAGTGGAACCACTGTGATCAAGAAGATGGTTTGGAAATATATTCCGAACTTCAGCTAATACAGGTTGGTTCCGGTTCCCTTGACTGTTCTGGAAACATGGCTACTATGCAGTTTGTAAGTAGACAAGAATTTACAAAAAAATTAAAATTATTGCATTCAGTCAAACTTGCATTCTGGAAACAGATAATTGACGAATCAGGACAAATTTCCTTGGACATTACGGCCACTCATTGTCCCTCAAAATCGACTCAGCGTGACAATGAAGGCATTCTAAATGGGAATCAAGTTTATGTTCCCGTTACGGTGCCGGTAGACGTAGACAAAGTATCAAAATTGAAGGGAATGAAATTTCATACTTTATATAATCATATTCTGCGAGATATGGAAATTCATCAGATACAAGAACTTCTGGATACTGAACAAATGAAAAAGATTAAGTCTCTTGTCCACAATCTGCAAAACGTTACATTTATCAAAACGATTGCGGAACAAGAGAAAGGAACGAATTGTTCTGTGGAAAATTCAGCAACGTTTTCTATGGTAAAAAGATTTTTTTTCAAAGTTTACTTTTCAAGCAAACATAAATTACCAAGTTAATATTCTGCAGAGTCCGGATTTCATCAAAGAAGCCGTGGAGAGCATTAATGATGTCGGCTGGCAAACTTGCCTTGCCACTGGGGAATGCAGTGAGAATATCCCAATGACGGCCGATTTCTGTCCGTCGGAGAAGGGTTGCTGTGTAATAGTTTACGATCGTCGTGGGAACCCAAAACCAATTTGCAGGTGCTATTCAGGGACAGGCTCATGTCTGGAACAAAAGTATTTCGAACTAAATTGGGAAGCATGTTCCAAGGATGGTGATACAGTATCAAGTCACACGACTGTGAATGTTCTGGATGATAATGAAAAGTGTGAAGAAATACCGTTTGCTTATGATATGGTTAGGTGGTAGTAATTTTTGTAGGATGTCACTGAAATTGGAAATATTCAAGTAGAATTGAAGCTGCAGAAATGTATTCCGTCGGCACAGGGCATGAGCAAATTTTTTGTGGAGCGAGTTATAACAGCGGAACAAGTTGTTAGCAAATTCTTGCCAACATTAAAGTCTTACATGAAAACAGTTGAGGGACCAGAACTAATCGAAATATTGGGAAAAGAGCTTTTGGAAAAACTAGCAGCTCAGTAATTTCCAGTAATAAACATTTAAGAACTATTTTTACACTATGGGTAGCAATTGGCTAAATTGAAGGCAATTTACATTATGATAAGTACAAAATCATAAAATTTTGCGTATATATAAATTATTAGTTGCATTTAGGTGAAATCCAAAAACAAACTAATTAATAGAGACAATCAGTTTATTTAAACAAAACTTATCAGTCGTATCTCTAAACATATCCATTTGACATGTATTGTTTTTAATCTCAAGGATATTATGTGACTAAACATTTTTCAAATTATATAACAGTCTATCTTATAATATTATACAACGTAATGTTTAGTATGTTACAAGAAAAACATAATTTGTTTCGTTTAATTCTATACTTCATTATGTTTATAATATTCAATTTAATTTTGTGTAACATTTAACAGAAAGTTAGTTATTCAAGGTATTGGTAATAAGAAAATAAGGTATTGGTAATATGCAATTGTAGGGTGGAAACTCATTACTAAAGAACTCGCGCTGTCAATTACTAATTTAGAAAATTGTCGGCTTTGAACAAAATTCTCCATGAAAGCCGGAAATTACGTATGTAGTAACAAAAAAGTGCCGTTTATACCATTCGTTTTTATTATACTCATTTACTGTACCATTTAAACAGCCGTTTGATTGGATAGCAGCGTGTATTTAGATTCCTTGTTATTTTCCACCTCGTAAATGATTACAGAGTGAAATTTTACCACCATTTGTACGCCGGGAACGCGATTCATTGACAAACAATATTTCATTTTTTTACAACAATAGATACCCTATAAAACATTCTTTTTAAGTATTTAATTCCTTTTAATTTTTAAATAGCTTGTTGGTTGATAATAAGCTATCAGGCAAGCATTTAGTAGTTTGCGTGTCGACAAAAGCTACACAAATTTCAGAATAATAATTATGCCGTAATGGTTCCTTAGCTACCAGGAACTGAACTAACAATAAAATGTATTCTACATGTTACATCAACTGTATAGTATAGGTAATTCATTTTTCAAAAGGATTTCGTTTTTGATTTACAAGCGGTTACTATCCATACAAAGTAATGGTTAATTATACTGAATCCCTTTGGTTATTTACAGAAAATTTGAAATTGTTATAAAAGTAAATGAATTACGATTACGGAAGAGAGTTAAATATACGGATTGTTAAGCGAGCCTGAAAAGTAAATCTACCAAATAATCCTCCTCTAATAATAACCAATCACGTAATATGAACACAATAAACATAAAAAGCTTTTTGAACACCATATAATTTTAATGATATTCATAACAATACCGATTATTAGTACTTTAGTACTGGATGGTTAGTTAGCTTGTATTGAGGAAATAAAATGGCGTTTATAGTGTTTACTGCAAACTATTCGATAATAACAATGCCTTCAATTTCTCTATTGGAAAGAGCCATTTATAATTGTTGTTCATATACTGCATTAATTATTTCTTTCCCAGTGAAATAAATCATTACGTGACAGATGGGCGGTCAATATGCTCAGTTCCGGGTTAATATTAATTGCATTTTTCATTGCAACGCTGTCATCGTTTGCATTCTCACTTAGCCTTGACCAGAGGGATCACAAGATAAATCCTCAATTTGAGCTTCTTAGGAACATTTTTAAGAATCATCCAACAAGTTTCCAAGTACATTTTGCTTTCGAGTATTTTCATATTTTGAAAGTACAGGAGGCAAACATAAAGCAAGTGGTAATTTTCAACTACAAAGTGGCATGGGATTCAGCGTCAAAACTCAAGGATTACTGGAAACGATATACACAACCAATTAATATAATTGTTGCACCAGTTGGAAAACTTGGACAAAACGTAAGAGTAATGGCAGCATTTACCTACTTAGCCTATTACTCGGAAACCGTTTTTCTATTTTTGTCCGACAGAAATGAAAAATTTATTTTGAATCGACCACGCTTAAATTTTCCAGCGCTGAAGATATCCATGAACTCAAACGGTATTACTATCCACACGCATTTCCTGGCCTCTAAGGATTTTAATTGTAAATCAAAGCTACCAATTTCCTACAGGAAGGGTTTGTGCTCATTCCAGTTTCTACTTGAACCATCTAAACTACAAAAAATTCTGCATAGAAACGAATTCGGCCGGAAAATAGATGCAATTGTCAACAAAGTGCTTCCACATTATTTTAAACCCCATATGTATGGCAATGACAGATTTGCATGCCGACGTATAGTTCCTAGGACCCTCGAAATGCAATATTGTAGCTACGATATAATGTCCGCCATCACTTTGTCCGAAGTTCACAACTTGACGATGCGTATTATTTCTGCAAAAATAAAGGCGGAGTTTGCTTCCACACAGCTTGGTTTTCTCGGTCAGTATATTTATGCGGATGTTTACCGACCGCCTGTGTCAAAACAAACGGAAACAGACTTNCGTATAGTTCCTAGGACCCTCGAAATGCAATATTGTAGCTACGATATAATGTCCGCCATCACTTTGTCCGAAGTTCACAACTTGACGATGCGTATTATTTCTGCAAAAATAAAGGCGGAGTTTGCTTCCACACAGCTTGGTTTTCTCGGTCAGTATATTTATGCGGATGTTTACCGACCGCCTGTGTCAAAACAAACGGAAACAGACTTTTTTGCAACTACAAGTTTAAAATTTACACAAATGAGTTCACATTCTTTAATATATTGCAACAGAGCTCATGTGGACGTCACTAATCTTGGAATGGGGGTATGGATATCGCCATTTAAATGGAGTGTTTGGGTGCTCATTCTTTGTTTCATTGTCATGGCAACTTTATGCATAACCGGATGCTCATATTTTGATTTGCAAGACAATTTATTCGACGTAATGAAAATATTTATTGGGGAAGAATTTCCAAACAAATGTGTGGGTACAAAACGGTACATTTATGTATCTGTTGCGGTTACAGGGATGGTGGTATGCTTACTGTACAGCAATACAGTACTAAGCTTTGTTACAGTTGCAGCTAAGCCACGAATATTTGAGTCTTTAAAAGATATTCTAAGAAATGGATACAAATTGATTTACCATCCGTCTCCTTGGCTTAATGTTGAAAAATATTACGAAAAAACTTTTAAAATACTTAACATCTCGTACTTACTGGGTAACGCATTTTATGCATTAAATGAGACACTCAACTGGAGAAATGCAAGGTCCTACCTGAATAAGAAATATTTTATGGCGCAAGAGACCGCAGCTGCGGATATATTTAGGACGTATTATACATCATGGATGAATCAGATGAATACAAGCGAAAATGCGAAATATGTAACAAATTGCTTAGCAATTAAAGAGACAATCACTCAATATCTTCTGTTTTGGAAAATGTGGGCGCATAACAGAGTTTGGATGCAAGAAACCATTGATTTTTTAGCAGCAAGTGGATTGTCAGAGCAGTGGGTAAAATGGTCGAATTGGGCGATTAAATTAATTCATCATCATTCATCAGGTCCAACTGATGTCAATTTTGGTCAGCAGGATGATATAATAGATGGATCGAAAATATATTCTGTTCTGATTGGTTGGCTCGTCGGATGTCTTGGAAATGGGGGGTTATCATTACTTGTGGAAATTGTGGTGTTCAATAGAGTAACCGCTTTTAATTCGAGAAAAGTTACAGTGATCAGTGATATATATTTTTGACTTTGATGTATTGGATTGTGTGCCGAATTTTTTACCTGATTCAGAATATCACTCTTTGCCCCATCAAATAATTATTTTGGAAGCTATGCGCTGAAACTTCTAGATGCATATGATTGTATTATGATCACAATACCATTTTCATTTTCAGTAGTTCAAATTGGTTTGAATTGGATCTGAAATATTCATGAACTGGACGGATTTACCATACATGCATATTAGTAATAAAAAACTTTGTTAAATCAACTCAAAAATGCCAACAACTGCCTACCAAATGAATTTTTTGACGCAATCATTCCATCTTAACTTAACAATTTTGGTCAAATATTTGCACTTGTTATAATTTTGGGATTTCTAAACTTAAAATATCTCCTTCAAATGGGCATTTAAAAATATCCATGTAACTATTAGGTACTTTAATAACTTTCTTGTAATTTGGAATATGTTCAGAGATTAAGCAGGGAAGTTTAAGTACCGTGTTGAGTATTGGATTCTTGTTGTTATTGTTGTAAAGAATTAAAATATGCAAATGGTTTTGGTATCTTTTAGCTCAGCCAATCAGTAATTTAAATGCAAGTTCCACATGTCCACATTCAAGGTTTGCATATTATTATTTCATCATCAAAGCTACATTATATTATTATACTAAACCACTAATTGGTTTGCATACAGCTCATTGCATTCAGCTCACATAACATTCACACTATTTGTATGCATAAAGTGAGATAAAATTAGCGCACGTGTTCCAATTTGAAACTCCATGGTAAATAATGTAATTGTAGTTTGGAAATTCATAAAAAAAGATTTCATTCATCAATTTACTAAAATGTCAGCTTTAAGAAAAAACATTTCAATAATAATGCCAGAAATGACGTCTGATGAGAGAGAGAGTATCATGCAAAACCTGTCATTATTGAAACCATTTTGTCAACCCGTTTTAGCTTGTTTGAATTGTAAGAATTATCAATAGGTCTGTGTTTCAACTACATTAGTAATTGAACTTCCAGTTCATGAGTAAATGAGAAATAAAATATGAGTATTTTGTAACAATACATTGTACCAAATTGCAAGACAGGGCTTTATTTTATTTATTAAGATGTTCTTAATCTAACTTACAACTAAACTGTTCTAAACGTTTTTCTTGAATGATTTTGGATAAATTATAAATTTCAACTATAACATTAATTTCCGCAGCCATGCTAACTGATTTCGTAAAAGTGTGCGTGTCTATACAGCTGGATTATCAAACAATAGATTATATGATTAGGAGTTTTACATAAAAATACGATATGCTATTCTTCCTATAGTAATGGTGATTACATGAAACAAGCAACCAATCATTACATGAAACTGTTTGAATAGTTAATAGTTTGTAATGGCACTCGTAACAAGGAACAGAATTTTGCAATTACTGGTTACCAGGTTTCAAGAAAGGAAACCTTGGAAGTTCATAGAATTTATTTCAAATGCAATATGAGAAGGCAAAGAATTTCATTGTTGGACCAAGCCACGTAAAATATTTTTTAAAGCACTAAATCTTATTGTAAGATTTCATTTTAAATGATGGAATTCATTACACTACATTATATTAAAGGATGAATATGTTCTGTAATTTTTTAGCATTAAACACAATACTTTTTGTTGTCACGATTCCATCATTTTCATATTCATATTACATAAAAGAAACCAAATTTAAATTAAATCCTCAGCTAGAACTTTTAAGAAATATTTTAGCAAAATATCCAGTTAGATTCCAAGTGCATTTTGCGTTTCAATATTTTGAGATTCCGAAAATGCAGGAGGCAAACATAAAGCAAATGGTTATTTATAACTACAGTGTGGACTGGGATTCAACATCTAAACTTAAGGATTACTGGAAACGATTTTCGCAACCGATTAACATAATAATTGCACCAGTTGGAAATTATGCACAAAATATAAAAGTCATGGACACTTTCACTTACTTAGCATACTATTCGAATACAATATTTCTTTTCTTGGATGATGGGAATAAAATGGTGACTCTAAACCGACCACTATCAAATTTTCCTGCTTTGAAGATAATAATGAACTCAAATGGAATAACTGTCCATTTATATTTTCAAAGTCGAAGTGAGTTTCGTTGCAACTCAAAGTTAAGCGTTTCTGACATAAATGATATGTGCTCACTACGGTTACTTTTAAAACCGTCAAGGTTTCACAAACATCTTTACAGAAATGCACTTGGAAGGAAGATAGACGCCATTGTCAATAAAGCTGTTCCCAATTATTTCAAACCGATATTGTATGGGAACGACAGATTTGCCTGTCGACGTCTAGTTCCCCGGACGATCCAAATGCAGTATTGTGGTTACGACATAATGTCAGCCATAACTATATCCGACGTTCACAACTTCACCATGCGAATTCTCTATGACAGGATAAGGGCCGAATTATCTTCCGTACAGCGAAACAATTTTGGTCAGTATATTCAATCAGGTGCCTTCCACCCAGCACTCTCCAAGCAAAACGAGAAAGATTTTTTTGGGACCACCAGTTTAAAATTTACAAAAATGACTTCTCACTCCTTGATATATTGCATCAGAGCACATGTGGACGTCACAAATCTCGGAATGGGAGTTTGGATATCACCATTTGAATGGAGTGTTTGGGTGTTAATTCTATGCTGCCTTATCATTTCTACTTTTGTCGTTACTGGACGCTCATATGTTGAATTGCCCGATAATTTATTCTTTATGATTAAAGTGTTCATTGGTGAATCATTTCGACATATATCCTCAGGTAAAAAACCGGATGGCAAATACTTTGCCAAACTTCAGACAAATATTTATTTGTCAGTTGCGGTTGCAGGAATGGTGACTTGTTTACTTTACAGCAACACAGTTCTAAGTTTTGTAACGGTTGCGCCAAAACAACGAATATTTGAGTCGTTTTAAAGATATTCTTTTGAGTGGTTACAAATTGATTTACCAAAAATCCCCATGGATTAACATGGAGAAGGCTTATGAACAAACTTTCAAAATTCTTAACATTTCAAACATACTACATGATGCATTCTATCCAATAAATGAATCACTCAGCTGGAAAAATGCAAGAATTTATCTAAACAAAAAATACTTCTTGGCACAGGAGACGGTTGTAGCAGATATATTTAACGCACAATTTACCTCATGGATGAATAACATGAACAAAAATCAAAACTCAAGATATATATCAGAGTGCGTAACCATCAAAGAGACAATAAATCAGAATCCGTTATTTTGGAAAATGTGGACTGTTAACAGAGTTTGGATGAAAGAAACTATAGAATTTTTGGCAGCGAGTGGGTTATCGGAACAATGGATAAAATGGCAAAGTTGGGCGATAAAATTTATTCATTTTAAATTATGGGGAGCTAATGAAATCAGTGCAGATCAACATGATGACATAATTGACGGGTCGAAGATATATTCGATAGCAATTGGTTGGCTAGTTGGTAGTCTTGGTGTCGGTGGGTTAGCATGTCTTTGTGAAATGAGAGTTTTCAAGTTAATAACCGCATATAATTCTAGAAAAGTGACAGTAATCAATAACTTATACTTTTGATGAAGTAGTTTGATCAGTGGATAATGGTGCATTGACTCTTAAATTAAGAATCTTAATGTTCAGCCTTGTAACTCACCCAACAATTTTTATAAGTTCGAATCCGTTCCAATCGAGATCAGAATAATAAATAGAACATTGATTGTAATTGTATAGTAATTGTAATTAATACATAATTGTTCATAGTGTTTAATTTTTACCGTGAATTTTAACTTTTCTTATTTATTCGTAGACTTGGGTAATATTATTATTCAGAAACTATAAATATTAGAGCTAACAAGTTCCTATTAACTTCCTGCAAATTTTTAACTTAAATGTTTTTTATCAATTAATGAATAAATTCATTCTTATATTCAATAATATTCCTTTTTATTAGTTTACTAAAATTATCGTTATTAAGTATCCTGGATCAAATTCATTCAAAATGTATATAGATCAGAAGACGTCACCTGGATTTTATGAATGAGGTATTTCACATTACGCTGCCAGTAATAATTCTATATTAGACGATAACTGTAATTGATATAATGCAACCTTTGTTGGTTGATAACAAATCATGTCTTGATATGATTATCCAATTCTAAAGGTAAATTTGTTTACGAGTTTACATACCAGGCTTGTATTGAAATCGTTTAAAATTCAATACTTACATAAACCGTAGAAACATGATTTAATGACGCCAATTATATTACTTCCGTTCAGTAAGTACAAATAAATGTAACAATTGGTATGTCCAAAAGTGAGAAAAACCGAAATTGCTTTAAATTGCTGTTCATTATTCTTTACAAAGTTGAAACATTCTGCAATATATGTGGGTACAGATTATTTTTCAACCTTATGTATCTAGCAACACAATACATTTAATGTCATACAATACTAACATTAGCTCACTTCAATACAGCTTAAAAATACCAAATAATACAATAAATTACATGCCACACATTATAATGAAACTGGTTTGCTCGAAACAAAAAATACAAAACAAATAATCAACGTCCGACCGATCATTTTAAACAATTTCATATATAGCTTCATATATAGGATATGTTGGGGTACAGCAGTATTGATCCAAGTTACCAAGTTACTCGGTTGAAATTATTCAATGCCTTCGAAATGCGTAATCTCATCGGTCGAGTTTTGTGCGCTAATAAATCAGCATGTTTAGTATATGCCTAATAGATTTTACATCTTCAGTAGTATTTTTGTCAATATTGTCCACCTTTCCTGGTGAATATTCTGCTGAAGAAAGGGAAAATCTGCATTTACCAATTCTAGGAAACGTTTTCAGTGAAAATCCAACAAACTTCCAAATTTACTTTGCATTCAAATACTTCTATTTTCTTAAATTACACGAAGCACAAGTAAAGCAAATGCTTATTTATAATTACAGTTTCAGCTGGGAGTCGGTTTCTAAACTTAGCGATTACAGGAAACGGTTTTTACAACCAATAAACATTATAATATCTCGTGTTGGAAATATCGTCGCGCAAGCTATTGGACTGACAATGTTTTCCCGTTTGGCATACGATCCTGAAACTGTATTTCTTTACTTGGCAGAAGGAGAAGAGATATTGTCGTTGGATGAACACCGATCACACTTTCCCTCTTTAAAAGTAGTGATATACCAAACAAGAATAGCTGTTCACACATTTTACAAAACTCATGTTACAGTTGAGTGCAACTTCAGTACCAATCTCAAAAAATTTAAGGATTGGTGTGATTTCAATTTTCTTCTCAAACCAGCCAAGTCTCACAAAACCATATACAGAAATGCCAAGGCGAGGAAGATTGATGCAATGGTGAACACAATGAACCCAATCTATTTTACATCTAAATTATATGGAAATGACAGATTCGCTTGCCGACGGCTCATGCCAAGATTTATAGAAATGCATTATTGTGGCTACGATATTATGGCAGCCATTCTACTTTCTGAAATCCATAACTATTCAATGAGAATTTTAACTTCAAAAATTGCAGGCGAACTGGCTTCTCTACAGCGAAACCACAAAGCGCAGTTTATTCAGTCTCATGCCTTTCGATTATACCACTCAAGACCAAATGAAATAGACTTTTTGAGTGTTACTGGTTTATCCTTTACGGAAATGAGTTCTCAAACTGTTGTTTATTGCATCAGCGGAAATTCGGATGATACACGTCAGGGCATTTTAGTCTGGATTGCTCCATTTACATGGACAGTTTGGTTAGTTGTTATTTGCTTCTTAATTCTTGCTACTATTGGAATATCTAGGTTGCGAAGTATATTGGATTTCCCGATGAACATTGTTCTTGTAGTTATAACGTTTCTCGGCAACGAATTTCCAAATAGAGTTATTGGAAGACAGACACAAATTTATTTTTCAGTATCCCTTACTGGAATGATGGTATGCATAATCTACAGTAACACAATGTTGAGTTTCGTTACTGTTGCCCCTAAACCAATCGTATTTAATTCTCTTAAGGAAATTGTTACTGCAGGATACAAACTGCTTTTTGATAAGTCCATACTAAGAAATCCACATGAACATTATAAACAAACATTTAAAATACACAATATTAGCCAGTACCTTGACAATGCTTTCCATGAGTTAGCTAAGCCCTTAAATTGGAAAAATACAAAATTTTATTTGGACCAGAAATATTTTCTTATCCATGGTACATCAGCCGCAGATCTGTTTAAAGAATATTATACGTCGTGGATGAAGAGCATTAACAAAAACGTTCGATTGACAACAGAATGCAAGGCAACCAAGGAGACTGTGAATGAGTATCCGAATTTTTGGATAATGTGGGCGATGAACAGAGTTTGGATGAAGGAAACTATCCAAAGATTAGCAGACAGTGGATTATCATCCCAGTGGGATAAGTGGCATAGTTGGGCGAATAAGCTAGTTCATTACAAGCAATGGGGAGCCAACGTCCATACTGCAGAACAACGAGAAGATTTAATTGAACTTAAAAAGTTGTTTGCAATTTTTATTGCTTGGCTAATAGGATGCCTTGGTCTCGGCGGAATTTCATTCCTAGTGGAAGTTAATGTCACACAATTGATAAGGAGACACAAGTCTAGAAAAATAACTGTAATTCATAACAACGGGTTCATATTTTAAATTTTGTTTAGTATTAAAATAAAATGCGTACACATGACTCATATATGTATGCTTGTTTATTACAACATAGTTTTAATCCTTTAATATAACTGTTTTCCAATTCAGTTTCTAATAATACTATGCTTTCGATTGTGATGAATCCATGACATTTGGCAATATGTATGTTGTAATGAAGTATAAATAACATTGTCGATACTCCTCAGTCATAAATTATTTTAAGTTAATCACCGTTACATTAAAAACTCACGTTTGCTGAAAAAAGAGAAATATTAGGAAAATTAAACCGATACTTCAGTCCTCTTTGTATAGCGTACAATAAAACTTGTATGTTATAAGAAAAACACTTGAAAGTTATTCCATATATAAAATATAGGACTGCCGAATATATGTACAAAAGCAGTGGTTTTAACAATGAATATGTGAGAAAACGCGGCAATATAACACTTTCAATGTAATTCAACAAATATATTTTGTTTGAAATTATACTGAGGTACAAATTGTAGACATATTAAATATTCGTCTTAATGCAGAATGAGTGCATCTTCAAACAAAATACTAACTATGCTTTATTACAACCAATTGTGGAACTCGCAGCATTCAATGTTTATTCACCACAATAACATTCCTCTTATGATAAACGTACAAATAAATCCGTCCTTCAAGGCAACATATGTGTACCTGTCTATTATATTTATCTTCATTTCTCTTTTGGTACACACGTAAATCACCTAAAGTATAACTTATGCGTACACACCTTTTAATTTCCTTTGATATATTTGACAATTATTTGTTGATTTATGTTTCAAATATTGACAAATTCTCTGCAAAAACCACAATTTCCCTATAGTTGCAATTTATGCAAAGCCCTTCATGGTTTGTCAGCATTCATATTTTTGGTGCCTGTCTTGCTAGATATTTACCTTTATTGATACAATAAGTTAAATTCGAAACACAAATCACCAATCATTTAAAATTAAACAATTCGTTTTACTAAAAATGGAGGTTTTTAATGCTGTTAGCTTTTCCCCTGTAAACTTCAAAATAGCTGGGAATATCCATAAGCTAAAGAGTAAATCCATTCAAACTCTTGAAAGCCAGGTTGGATATGATTTGTTTTCAGCGATAAGAAATTATTTAAAATTTGGTAGGGTTGTTGGGATTATTCCAATTTCTGGTTTGTGGAAAGCAAATCATAAATATCTGCATTTTAGGTATATTAAATTTTAAATCACTATTACAAATGACCTTCTAGATTTTTTAATGTCATATTTCTGTTGCTGTCAACAGGTTTCCCAGTTTTCCTGCTATCTTTACTTTAATCAACATTCTTCTGTTGGCTTTCTGCACTGTAATGTCTTTCCTTCGTACAATTAAATATCGCAAGGGTGATATTATGGATATTGCTGACTCTATTCAAGGCACAGTATATAACGCTTGGGGACTTTATTGGTATGCATGGCTTGCAGCTATGTTGTAAAATTTTACTGATTGACATCTAATTTACGCTTTTTAAATTTCAAGCTATCTTCACTTCTTCTTCAATGCGAAGCAATTTGTGGACATCTTTGAGAAATGGGGCAGTTCTTTTCTCCACAATGTCATGAGGGATAAAACATTCAAACGTGACCTGCTCATTTTGTCCATTGTCATTATATTAAGTTCAATAGGAGAGTTCAGCTTATTTCACATGGATTACTTTCCTCAATTCGACAACGCAACAAGAAACCCACTTCTAAATAAAATCATATTGAATTCTACTTTGGAAACTTTTTACATGCGTGCAAAAAGACACTGGCATTTACATCTTGGATATCACCCGGTGCTAGCACTAATGGCACTATTTTCAAGTGTACTTCTCTGGATCTCCTGGAATTATGTAGATTTGATACTAATAATTTTGGCTAGAGCCGTTTACAGCAAATTTAAGGGGTTGTGGAAAACTGCTAAATTACAATTAAGAAAGTATAACGAGCTTTTAAAATACAAGGAGGTTGACACTTTGGGTGAGCTATAATTCATAATTGTCCATTGGTAATGTTTTTAATGAGGCTAACGGACTAAATTTACAATCAAATTTCCCATTCCATTAGATCAAAAAGTATGGGATAATTTTGCAAAGGATCACGACACAATATGTGAATTACTTTCCTCAGTTCAAAGTTTCGTGTCTCCTCTCATATTTGGCACGTACGCTACCAATATTTACTACATTTGTATAAGGGTAAGATTTACATTTTATTTACATTTTATTGACAATTTATTTACCATGCATAACATAAATTCATCATTCCTTTTTTTCTAGTTCGCTGCTGACATCTCTCTTCTGACGAAACAACAGAGTATAGTTCGTTCAATCTTTGTTACCTTCAACTTCTTCAATCTCATTTTCCGAGTATTACGGTTGACAATTGCTGGTGCAAAAATTCATGAATACGCCCATGAAATTGGTCACGTAATTAGAAAATGTCCTATAGAATTGTATAATGACGAGGTAATGACCAGTATTATAAAAAAACGCAAACAGTCAATAACCAGCACAAACATTTTGTGACTAAATTATATTTTGTTTTGCTTATATAAATGGCAGGTACAAAGGTTGCATAAAAAAGTAACAACAGGACCAAACATTGGATTCAGTGGGTTGGGCACGTTTACCGTGACAAAGCCGTTTATTCTAAACATATTAAGTGTTGTGTTTACCGTTGAACTTATTTTTCTTACATCAAGTAATCCCAAAAACTTTTGTGCCAACGACACACCTTAGCATTTTGTTTAATTGAAGGTCACTGTCAAATCAATAATACGTTTATTATTACAAATGACAAAAGCGTAATATTTAGAAATTGTGCTTGTTCTATGTTTTTGACTGTGATGATGTTCTCTCCAAGCAATGAATGGAAGAACACGATTAATTGTAAAGTATTGATAATGAAGGAATTCAGAAAACTTATCTAAAAATAATTTAAATATTTATTAAAACTAAATTATTGTATCTTTTGACGCATTTACTGCCACAATAGATTCCAACCAAGGAACATTTTGATTCAATCCACAAATGAAAGTAAAGTGAGTAGAAGTAAACTTTAGAAATTACAAAACCATTAGTTGAATCGTACATTTCAAAAAGTATTTTTATTTGTTATAGCAAATATATAATGTCACATGTGACAAATAAAAATAAATTATAATGTGACAGAAACAAGATACAATTTCAAGCTTGTAAATAAATCATGGAACAAACAATATTCGCACTACATTTCTAAGCGAAAAAACACGACCCCATTAAAAGCGTGGCATTTTGCTTCAAACAATTAAATTAAAATTACTGTACAGAAATTGTCCCCGTAAAGTGTATCCTTATGATGCATGCAACTGATTATATCAAAAACTAAAAGATACTTTAGTCGTCAATGCAATTAACCTCAAAAAATGACATTCTGTTATTCTTATCGCAAATTGATGGTGCTATAAAAAGCAATTACAGAACCTATCATATCATTGGATTCAATTAGTTATACATGTCCGCCATCATAAAACTTTTTAATACAAGCATTCAAAGGGTTGTGTCTACAAATTAGTTTACTTCTCTTACCTTAAACAATACCAAAATGTTTTGCCAATGTCACATCATAATAATATATTTAATCTAATAAATATTACTACAAAATGATTAGTGTAGATATACGAATTAATATTAGTATGAATACATTTGTCAAGCGACAAACAAGAGCAGCCATATATTTGTAAGTAATTTTGTTTATCGAAAAATGGCACAATGAAAATTTCAACCCTTTTATGTTTTGTTTCACTGATTTGCACAAAAAAACTAAAAATAATGCGGCGCTCAAAATTGATATTGATTGGCAGTAAAATTACACCATATCATATCCAATAATAACCATTACTTGTGTAAGGGATCCTGTATAGCAATTACTACGTCAAGTCTATAATAAACCATTTACTGGAAGTACACAAAATTTACTAATAATTAAATTTATAATGGGATCATTCTATATTACTCTAATCTATAATCTGTTAAAAACAGTTTACTTTTAAAATGTGTAGCATAAACAATGTGCAAGCATACCAAATTCCTAAACAATCCATACAATTGGTCAATGATAATATTTAATATAATTCAGAAACCGTTTATTGTGGAGAATAGATAACCCTAAATGTGAAAAACACAATACGTACACATTGTTAACGGAGCTAAACGTTTATTTTCAATTACTAAATATTTTACATTCTTCTATGCATAATCACGTTGTTTATATTTTGAAGTAACTACGTAGTTATAATAAGCTGAGAACATTTATAAATAAATGCTAGTCAAAATATGGCGGTTTAAATTTTCATTCTCGCCTAAACGTAACATAACTTCATGATTTACCAATAGCAAATTATTTATATTATATCTACAGATCATATATGGGGAATAACCCACATGGCAAGATCTCAAATCAACAAGTTTTTTATTACATTAGCAATACATCTTGCGATTTCTGCCACATGCACATGTGTTTGCAGTATCCCAGACAATGAATTAGGGAAAAGTTCGGGCTTGAAACGAATTGCTAGCATTATAAAGGAATATCCCACCAATTTTCAAGTGCACTTTGTACACGCATACATTGACCATCTAGAGTTACAGGGAGCATATGTTAAACAAATGGTCATTATGAACACCAGCATGGACTGGGAAACATTGAGTAAGCTAAAGGATTACGGGAAACGATATTCATATTCGAGAAACTTAATTCTTTCACATTTAGGAAATACAACATCGAACTCCGACGTCATGTCAACATTTCGGTATTTAGCATACTATCATTCTACAATGTTTGTTTATTTCACCAACGGAAGTCAAAGATTGACTCTTGCTAAAACTTGGTCTAACTTTCCATCATTTAAAATAGCCATTTACCCAAATGAAGTAGCCATTCATTCCTATTTTCAAACCCAAATCAACTATAACTGTAGCTCAAATGGAAACCTTGAATATTCA
>JAHZMV010004636.1:0-11803 GCA_027743765.1 Coecobrya sp. COE2 | reverse complement strand
ATATTCTTGAAATAATATCTCAAATACGATTGTATGTTTTATTACCTCAAACTGTTAATACGCAACCAATTTTAGTCATCGTATTGTAAGACATTTTTTCCAAGTAATTTTTCATACCCTATACATAATACCAAATTGGCCTTGACCATTTCAGTTTAGTACATTCTCCGTTGTATATCTAAATTGGGGTGAAAATAAAAATTTGAATACGTGGCTACCTGTTCTTATGCGTAATACATTGTAAAAATATTTAGTCCAAACATTTTAAAAGCTGCTTTTATAAAAAATATAATAATTTATTTCTCGCAAGGAAAATTAACCGTTATCAGCTTATGTAGGTATTTGGGTCATTGAATCTAGTAGAGTAGTATATTATAGTGTACTACCTAGATTTAGTCGAGGTGATTTACTGACACCTATAAATTTCTTTTCTCTTATAAAGATTCCAAAGCTTGATATAAAAATGATTCCGAAATTTGTTTTGAAGAGCATCAAATTTAGAGCCTTCTTGTCCAAATACATTTTATTTGTTGGTGAGATTGATTGGGATGATCACAAAGGCGAATTCAAAATTGCCAATAATTATGTCGTATGGAGCAGCCGTTTATTTCTTTATTTGGCCACTTGCTTTCCAATAGTTCTAACGTTCCATCTGATTTCCAACGGGCCCAACGATTTGGAAGAAGCATTTTATCAGGGCGGTGCCAGGCAGTTCACTAGGTATATTTTAGGATGGGCTGAAACCCTATTCATCAGTATGGCAATTACAATTGGATTCTGGTTAAAAAGTAAGTATGCGCACATAGTCTACTTTCTTAACCAACTGCTAAAATACGATGCCGATCTGCCAGCGTTAACGGGAGTAGATGCTAGGAAGATTATCAAATTGGAGGAGCGAATTGCCCTTCTTCTCTCCGTGATGATAATACTGATTCCATCCTCTGCCACTGCAGTAACCACTCTTGATATTGACGTCATTCACGATTTGATGAAAGCTTGGTTGGAAATAGATCTCAAGATGGAAACGCAATTCGTACCGTTTCTGATATATATACTCTGGGCAACCAATGGCATGGCTACCGTAATGTTCATAAGTATCTACTTATCAATTGCGTATATCTTTCCATTAATTGTGCATCTTGATGGCTTGCAGCCAGTTGCATGTTACATGCACAAGGTACAATACAATAGGGACATTATTTACAAAGTTCGAACAAATGGATACGGAATTCTCACGGAGATTGAGTTTACAAAATATATTCGAAGGGAGCAAATGCTCAGTAGAGTTTTCAATTCAATGGCAGAAACTATACTCGTTTCTTCGATGCATGCGTATTGTCTAACGATATTTGTTGTTGCTTCCTTTCTGCTAATCAGGGCTCATGACATCTTGGCAGAAGGAGGAATTTCAACGTTACTAATATTTGTGAGCGGTTTGGTAGTAATCCTGATTGTACAGTATATGGAATCTATGTGTTTGGGAAAGATTTCAGATGGGTCGATAAATATAAACAAGACCATAACGAATAAGTGCTTAAAACGCACATCTTTGCATAAATTTGCACAAAGTTGTCCGCCGATACGTTTAAGTTTAGCATATCCATTTTTTACTGTTGGTAAGAACACTTTCCTTGAATTCGTAACAGAATGTGTGGAATTACTTTTTAATCTTCTGGCTGTTTGAGTTATTTTGTATACAGGTTTCAGTTATTCTGTCATATAAATTACTCAGTCTATATTTGGGCCATGCAAATAGGCAACTATTTACCTACTTGCCAAGAAATGTGAGTATTACTATAAAGGAAATATTGTGTCAGTGGAAGCATTGTACATCTTTTGTGTTAAATTGTAGGTATGACGTGTTGTTAAGAAGTTATTGTATTATGTAGGAAATGATAGGTGGCTATTATCTACGTTGTTATTTTATGATATTGGACTACATACATATTAACTACATGGTAGTTTAGGATATTAAAATACGTACTTGTTCTCTACATATTTAATTAAGACATACCATTTTGTTGTTTGTCACAGGAATACGTAATTATAGCAGTTAATGTAATATCAGAGATGATGCCTCAGCAAGTGACCGCATTTATCATGTATGTAAAATTTCCTTATATATTGTTATACTTGACTATATATAAATAAATGCACTCTGTACTGTTTCAGATTATCGTAGTGGAAAGAAAACATTTTAAACTATATAATTTATTCGTAGTTGCATTTGTTTGCGTCGATAAAAATAAATACCCTTCCTTGTGAAATGCGTAAGCACCAACAATATACTGGTTGTTACAACCAGCTAGTTAGAAAAGGAGGAGCAAATTTCAGGAACCCAGAATATCTAACGCTTACGAATTGCGTAGTTCTAACCTAAAGTTAGCCATTTGGCTACTTGAGTTGATTTCGAAAGCAAGGAAATTTACGTTGAGATTTTACCCTTCATTTTCGAGATATTCCGGTAGCGCTCACACAATTCAAGCAAGTTCATTCAGAATTTCCATATCATGGCGAAAATTGTGGAATTGTTTATTAGCCATTCCCTTCGATCTTTATATCAATTCAGTTTAAGATTACTGGAAACAGCTCACGGAACCCTCACTCCATTTTGTCGAAGTAAAAACCGTGACAGAATTATTGAGAAGTCCAATGCTCGACATATAAATTTTCTCCTCCTCCTTGCCGAAGTGACCAGCCATACCATTCGAACCCTTCAACTGATTGTTCATTTCACAAAGATTTATCGCGACGATGAACCATTTTCTGGAGATAAACTGGTACAAATTTCTATGCAAATTGCACTATTTTTGCTTGGGTATATTGTATTTTCATTTTCCCGAATGGAACTTGAAAATTTTCCAGCCATCATAAACACAGTTTTTCAATTGAAAGAAGTTCAGAACTGCATACTTATATTTGAAAATATTTTGGTTTGTTATTCCAAGACTATATATTTTGGGTACCTGTGGCTATATTATGTTGCTTTTTATGACAAACTGGAACCAAATTGCAGCTACAGCTTCTTCGTTGCTCAAACGAGACCTCCCAAACCCATGTGTTTGTCTACAAGTATTAATGATTGCATTTGAAGTCTGGAACTTCTCGTTTATAAGTGGTGTCGGAATGATAATTATTTATTTTGGGATGTTTGCGAGTTATTTCGTACTTTGTTTCATGACTCGAAAATTAAAGGCCGGCATCCGTACAATAAGCAGCACCTGTCCCGTTTTATTACAAAGGCATGAGAAAAATAAATCTCTCTCCGAATATATCAAAACTTACAATTGTCTCCGCATCTATACTACATTAGTTAATAACTGTTTCCAACACTGTGCTTCGCTACCGTTTAAATTGTTTTTAATATCATTGAGTATGATGATGGGCATCGTTATTTTCAGCAGACCAATTCGCACAACTACATCCATAGCGGGAATTATTCTTTCATCATATCTTATCATATGCGTTTATTTTGTAATGGCAATCGGCTACTATTTTCCCGGAAAGGTTAATTCAATTAGCAAGGAAAGAAAAGGGAAATTTCGATATTTAATGGTATCACAATTCATTCAAGCAGGATTGTCTCGACGAAGGAGTGAATTTAGGAGAATGATTGTTGCTTGTAAAGAACTTCGTATTTTAATTGGGACGGTTAATTATTATGAAAGAGACACCGCTCTCAACATTTTGCATTTTGTAATTTATCAAACAATTAATATAGTACTGTTAATATAATTCATATTGTTATATGTATGTTAGTGAGAATTATTTTATTACTTAACATAACTAAATTTTAATGGTTGTAAAGTGTCATTGAAGTCATTTTTACTGAGCTGAATGAATTTTAAGAAAATTGTGTTTGCTAAACCGTCATTGCCTTTTATTTCAAGTTTTATTGATGTTTTAATCTTAATAAAACAGAATTGATTCCACAAATATCTGCTATTTTGTTATTTAAAGCGTGCTGTTAGAAAACTCGAATGACAAAAGGTACACTTTGGTGTATGACATATTGTATGAGTTTCCGACAACAAATTTGTATTCCTGCATGGAATCTAAAAAGAATCTAGAATTCTATGGAAGGTGGATTGAATGTGTTTCAGGAAAAGTGTTGTACAATTTGCAAATTCTATATTCAAAGCTCTGGTTCCTTCTCTAACCGCGCTGTTAATACATACTTATGTAATTATAAATTTTAATAACAACATCATGACCATTATCATCATCAAAAACTGTCTATATAATAAGAAATAAAATAATTAAAGCAAATTCATCATGATTGCAAATATTCTATCACTACATATTGCCTATCCAATTTAATTTAAAATTTGCTTTCTATTTAGTGCACTGAAAAAACTTAAATTTAAGCTTTTCATGGGTTAGTTTTAACAACGTAACCGTAATTACATAAGCCTGAAATGTCATGCACAGTAATCCATGTCCAATTTAAAATCTTAAATCTTATACGCGTAAAATGTTTTACATTTACGCGGAAACATCTTACATTTTACAGTGTGGAACATTTTACATTTTGGAACATTAATCAATTCATTGCATAAATATATTTTGATCTGCACTTATATTGTTCCAAAAACAAGGTCCCGCCTATATTCTGCAGACTACGCTTTACTAGGTATTCTAGAATTGTACACCTGTGGAGAGATATCCGATTGGATTACGTATAGTTACTTTTGAAAATTGAACAAACTACTGAAAAGCAATGAAGTATAATATGTAACTGGAAACATGTAAATATATGACCAAAATGATCCCGTTAAAGTAAACAAAGGATTTATACACAGATTACGGGCAATTCAAACATTTCTGAAAGATTCATATTTTATATTTTCGAACCGAAATAAGTTTTATGCTCATCTAACTTCTACAACTTAAAACAATAACAAAAAATTGATTGTAGTTTCAACAACTGTTGTGAAGTAATTGATTTCCGTTTCCCTGTCAAACTTTGCTATAGCATAGTAAAAGGTGATGGGACGTTGTGCCTGTAATACCCTAATCAAATATCCATCTTTCTGTTTTAATCTTGCTCTGTTTAAGTACCAATTCCGTATCATTTCCAAGCTGACCTTGTTATAGCTAACTATCACTGGTGCTGTATAGAACAAAACAAAATAAGCAAATGACACCATTGCAGCAATCATTATGTAAAGTCCTATAGGATACACAGACGAGCCCTTTAAAATTATCCAATTTCCTGGTATTAAAATAAATAAACCAAACCCCATCAATACACCCGTTATCCACCTTATAATGGTAATTGCCATTTGATTAATACAGTGAAATTGATTGTATAAGTGTAATGTATAAGGGCATAACGGTAAGGACTTTAAAGTATCCAAACACTTCAAATAAAGTGCACAAGCAATCATGATATTTATATGTATAAAAAGGGTTCTCAGTAGTAGTCTACCCTTTTTATACTTATAAATTTCCGGTTATAACCGGATCGCGAGTGCTAGCATCGCTAGAAGTTAAACAACTAAAAACAGTACACAGATGAGCCCTTTAAAATTATCCAATTTCCTGGTATTAAAATAAATAAACCAAACCCCATCAATAAACCCGTTATCCACCTTATAATAGTAATTGCCATTTGATTAATACAGTGAAATTGATTGTATAAGTGTAGTGTATAAGGGCAAAACGGAAAGGACTTTAAAGTATCCAAACACTTCAAATAAAGTGCACAAGCAATCATGATATTTATACAAACTGTTAAGATTAATCGAGCAGACTCCAAAGTATGGAACTGTGTTAATAAAAGTCGTAATAGATTGACAAATTTATTGACGTGCAGTTTAGAGCTGATTTCCGCACGTTTGTTTTCCAGAATACATCCAAGCGGATCCAGATTTGCATAAATGCTAAACGGCCCTAGCACGCTTCCAACAAATATCATTGCAACTGTCATGCCGAAACATATTAAGCCGTGCATGTCGCACATCTCATGACGGCACAGCTTTTGCAACTCTGTAAATATAAAAAAACAAGTTTTAATTAAACCCATTTGTCATATATCATATTGCCATAAAATCACTTCATTCTACCTCGCTTTACTAATAAATGCAAAGTCTCCAATTTTTCATGCTTCATTCGTCTGCTCAGCCTTCTGTCAAACCTTAGCAAGCTATTATAAAACTGTAGAAACAATACATCCACATTTGAAAAAACTACGACAAGTAATGTTAGAACAAGACCGACTGAAACAACGAAACCAATCTGGAAAGCAATGATTGATAACGGAAGCTTTAATGTTTTGAAAACAACTGTTTCTAAAACTAGATCGAATGCACACAAAAACTCTACTGCCATCAATATAATATAGAAATACAATTGGAATAAACTTGGATTGCTGTTCTTGACAAATTCTTGTTTGGTAGGATCCATATAGACTGGTAGTTTGTACTTGAGAACACTTTGGTAAAATCTGTTTGATATATCAAGCGATTTTAATAATAGTGGCGTCACCATGATTGCGTTGTTCTAAAATGTGATTATTTTAAATAAAAATATTTCATCAATCGTTTCCTTCTTATTAACTTAATAAGTCTCACAAATGTACTTGTTCTTTATCTTCTCAGTTAAAACAATATTTTATACACTTGAAAGATTTTTAATTGGGAGGACCAATAGTTTTTAAGATGTTTCCCCTGATATACAATTCTGTGCAAATGTGTTTTTGACAAGGTTTGGTTAAACTGACACTTTAGACACTTTGCTTAAGCCTAAGTTGATATTGGTATTCGTAATTTTCAGTTTGATGCGCATTTAAAAATTGAAAAGTAACTAGATTGGATTTTTGCTTCCTGTTCCTTGTTTATAGAATTGTGCACACCGAGAAATAGGCAAAAGGGTTAGGTATTTTTTTAAAAATTACATGAGACAAGGTTACGCAGAGCATGAACACAATCAGTTTTAATTAGCTAGCTAACTTTGTGTTTGGAAATTATATGAAAAGACAATTTCAAATTAAATTGAAATCGAAACAAATCGTACATATTTATATTGGAACAGTAGAATATTTGCAACCGTTTTATTTTGTATTGAATACTGAAGTACAAAAAGATATACTGGTAAATACAAATGGAATATTAAAATACACACCAACTACTTCGATGCATTTGTCAGCAGAATATTTGCAACCGTTTTATTTTGTATTGAATACTGAAGTACAAAAAGATATACTGGTAAATACAAATGGAATATTAAAATACACACCAACTACTTCGATGCATTTGATTGTTTCGCATATAACGTTCCATGGCATGACTTGCACCATTGCATTGTACATGCATACATTGTACACGTGTGCACATGCGTACACACGTACAATGCTCATGTGTAGACATTTATAATAAATTATTTATTAAGGATAAATGGTTGAGAAGATTTTCGAAATCTGAAAATGTCAAGAATAGATTTTCCATGTAGGCCATTGCTTTAGTGCAATTTAGTCGAATCGCTTTGAATTAAAATGTTAATTACATACCATCGTTGCAAATATCTTGTGACTATGATAACCAAGATTACGTCCATTCTTGAAAAAATGCTAATTTTTTATATGTCGTTTGCATATTTTTGAATTTCATGGAATGTTGTTGTTCTCCATAAATTGAATTAATACACACCATTTTCATGGTCTCTATGCTATTAACAATATGTTAGATACTATTTTCATTCCCGTTGTATTCGTCTATAATTGAAAAACACTTTATAATATACTGTCAAGCGGTATAAGCATATCCAAAGATATGTACACCAGTATAGTGTTGTTCGCTGTAAAAAACTCGTACAGTATTTTGTTTCTATCGTGAAAAATTATACCTCAGCTTGTAAAAAAACATATACTTATGGAGCATCACGACAATAATTATCTTTGAAATAATGATTGGAGAAGTTTTATGTTGGTGTTAATATTCCACATGAAGTTATCAGAATTTAAACTCTATCATTCGAGTAGAGTAAATTTTCCCTTAGCACAAAGTGAATTCCCTTTTGCACATACAGTGAAATGATGCAGACTTCCGATTATTCCATGCTACATAGCATTTTGTGAAATTATATATTCTTATAAAATTTTGACACATGATTATCTACGATTTCAAAATGGCTAACATTGAAGCTTATTTTACAAATCATTCAATTAGGTCTTTATATTTAATTTCTTTTGCGGCTACATGAACCGTTCACCGAACACTAACTCCGTTTCATTGAAGCTCAAGAGCGCACTAGATTATTAAAGAGGCCAGCGCTTCGTATTTTTCAATCCATTTAGTTTTTGCTGAAATAGTAAACCATGCTATTCGATCTCTGCAATTGACTTCCCATTTGATAAACATCTATCTCGGCTATACAAAGTTTACCGCCGACAAGCTAATAAAAATTTATTTTCATACTACAATGCTCATGTTTGGTTGGATCGAATTTTCATTTCTCCGAAATGAGCGAAAGTATTTTCCTCCTTTTATAAACACGATTAAATGGAAGTGTTCCACAGATATGGAAAACTTACAAATTTTCTACCGATGAAGGTAATATTTTCTCCGACATTTTCCATCCCATCCTGTGTCTACGTGGCTTAAGGCTAAGTAATTATAGGATATGGTAGTTACGAAGATAATTCAATATTCAAATTTATAGTTACCTATATAAAATTATTGTAAGTTATTGCTACGTATTTATTTAGTGTATTCGTTGAATGTTGTTCGTTTTATTAAATTCTGTTATTCTCTAAGTTTTCAATTATTACACACCTTTCCCATGTTGGGCTTGGAAACAATTAAGCTCTAATATAATATACTATGTTGTCGCTATATTTATTATTTGGAAACACTTTGCAAGGAAATGTAGAATATTTGTCGAGAAAATCATGTGTTAATGCGAATCAGGGAATACATCTTATATTATAAATAAGAGTTATGTATAAAATAGTGCTGCGCAAATACCGTGTATCATACTACGTCTTCCCATAATGAAATTAACTTTCCCGATTATTTTGTTGGAGGGCATGATTAGCTTTAATTTGAATCCTTTATAACATCCAACACGGCATTTTACCATTTACCAAACAATCACCTGCGGTAATATTTTAGAGTTTATAAGCTAGTATAAGTTTGTCAGCGATGTTTAATATACCACGCAGTTGAGCAACGCTAACCGATAAGTTCCAATCCTTCCATTAATTCAGTATTCCATTACATTGGCAAGAATTGTCAATATGTAAATTAAACTTAAACTGCCATGCTATTGTTGATTTATGAATTACAATAGTTCTTCATTTTTATTTGAAATTATTGGACTTTAATATTGACACAGTTATAGTCATTAGTAAAATTGATTGTGAGAATGGAAGAATTATTAACTAACCATTCTCTTAAGTCTTTATATCAATTTCATTTACGACTACTTGAAACAACTTCTGACACCATTTCGCCGAAGCATGCTTCAACACAGAATTATTGAAGCGTCCGGTGTTGCACACACAAATAGACTACTGCTTCTTGCCGAAATAGCACATCATTTTATTCGATCTTTACAGTTAATTACCCATTTTATAAATATCCATCAGAACCGCAATCCTATTTCTGGTGACCAAGTCATACAAACAACTTTACAACTTACATTGCACTTGCATTGTGTTTTCCTTTATCCGAACACAGAGCAAATATTTTCCATCTCTAATAAATACAATTTTTCAATTAAATGTTGTACAGGATTTTATGTATTTGAAAATATTTTGGTACACGATTCCACGGTTGTGGTGCTTGGGTAACCTCGGTTATTTTCTAGTGGTTGCTATTAAAAATTGGAATCCAATCTCGGCTACAGCTTCTTCCTTACTAGAACGGGATTATCCAAAGTCATCCCTTTGTATTCGAGTATTCGTGATTGCATTTGAAACATGGAACTTCTCATTTGTTAGTGGTGTCGCAAGTTTGATTGTCTATTTTGGAATGTGTGCAAGTTATCTTGCGTTTTATTTCATGTCCCAAAAATTGTGTTTGAAAATCTCTCAAACAAAACCTATCCTCGATAAATAGTACGACACTCAGAAAGAAAATTTCTTTCCGAATATATCCAAACGTATAATGGCCTACATATATATACCACTTTAGCTAATAATTGCTTTCAGGAATGTGTGTCACTTCCCTTTAAGTTCTTATTGATATTGTTGAGCATGATGTTTGGGGTGGTTCTATTCAGCAGAAAAATTCGCTCCAGCACATCTGTATCAGGAATATGTCTTTCTTCGTATCTTATTATATGCACTTACTTTGTAATGGCAGTTGGTTATTATTTTCCCGCAAAGGCAAACACAATAAGTAAAGAAATTATAAGTCAATTTCGTTTTCTTTTGGCATCAGACTTCATTAATGGAGCTATCGGTGGACGCAGGAAGGAATTTAGAAGAATGATTCGTGAGTGTAAAGAACTTTGTGTTCTAATTGGTGCGGTTTATTATTACGAAAAAGATACAGCTCTCAACATTCTACACTTTCTGATTTACCAGACAATTAATATTGTGCTAGTAATGTAGTAGTAGCAATCAAAATAGTAAATTCTTTCTCTCAGTATCACATCATATTTTAAGCTTTAGTAAAACAATTTATCCGCAAACATTTGTTACACGTATTTGTTGTTATGAATTGATTGTTATATAACTATGTATAAATAGAAGAAATTGAATTGTTTGCTAGCTTTTTTATTTACCAAATAATTAGATTTAGTACAACTCTACTACGAAACCACCGTGAAGTGCCCTCGTTAACGTTCCACCTTATGTTGCCCATAGTATCGTTGAATATAGCATGAGGAACAAATACGACTGGTTTTAGTGTAAACCTTGTGCTTTATAAAATACTCCATAAATTTATTAATGTATTCCTTACGGGGACATATTGGTTCACCAGTTTAGCTTTTTTATCAACATAATTGGATTTTAAGCTTTATTCATTGTTCGTTGTCTTAGAATTCGAATAAAAGGAGAGTTGAGAGAGAAAGTTATGTTAAAATTATTCTAAGCTCCATTTGGATTTTCACGTGATGTGAAAGCTTGCAACATATTTCCTATGACACACGGGTAACGGCAAATTAATGTTACCTTAATAGCGTTATTAGAATTTGAAAACAATTTATTATTCAATGACAAAACAGTATATAAAATTTTACAGATGGTGATCACAAATGTTGCAAATGTTCTGAACGAATGTATTGACTTATACCGAGCAAAGAATTTTAAATGGTCACAAAATAAAGCAACGACCGCATCCACCGTTTGTTTCCTTCGTCTCCCAATACGGTTTTGTTGTCAACTTCTCCCCAACGGAAATAATATAGTATGTTATAATTAATCCAACCAACTATCAACATAATTAAATGATATCCGCATATTAATTTAAAATAATTATTGAATAGACTGACAAGTAAATTATTTTTAAAACTTACGTGTCTCATTAATCTATAGTTTAATCGGTAGAAACCGACGTCACCAATTCCTACAGCCGTACTCTTCAAGCAAACCAAAATTTTCTCAAGTTCTTTTTCCGTTTCCTTAAAACTCGCCAGCTTATCATTTTCGTAATTTCTCAATACGCTTATACAATTCTCTATTTTACGGTAAGCTTCCGCACTAAAACAAAATACAGCCAAGTCATATATCACATAGTAACAAATGTGAAGTTTGCGATAGTAATCGCATGTACGTAGAACTGCATCGAGTGCAGTGCTATAATGTGAGGTAATATCTAGCATTAACCAGAAGGAAACAAAATGCCAACAGGCA
>JAHZMV010004635.1:0-12091 GCA_027743765.1 Coecobrya sp. COE2 | reverse complement strand
GAATGGGGACCAAAAGCTCCAATGCTTTTTCTTTTCCCAGGGAGGAACTACTGGAGCGGTAACAAAGGTCGATTCGATTGCCTCAAGATAGTCTAAATGTTCAGATGCGTCAATTTCATGTGCGTCCATTATCACTGGGGCTTTTTGAGATGTTTAGTTGTTCTTAACAAAGGAGCCAGGTAGATTGTGTAATAATTAATAAGCATTTACAGGCTCTCCTTTTGGAAAACTTTATAATTTTGAACGGGAGAATACTTAATTAGTTATTGAATCATCCTAATATGTATTGAGATATTAATTCCTATATTACTGCTATAGTCAAACCGAATGACAAAATATAAACCCGCAGCATAAAAGAATATTTTCGAGACTGATGCACATTATAGTGCAGGATAATTATAGGAAAAGTTGACATAGAAATCCCTCGTTTTACTGCACAGTGAAACAACACGAGTTCATTCTTCTTGGTCAGGATAGGGCAAAGAATTAATGGGCGTTTGGAACATTGGAAGCATTGTGATGTGTGATTGTGATGAAATATTAATACTCACTTTCATGTCAATGTGCATCTTTATAAATACATAACAATAACAAATTTATTTACTGAATACAAGTCACTAGCTAGATTTATAATTTTGTATGAAACGTAAATAGTTATCAGGCCGTCATTGTTGCAATGTTATAAAGTAAATACATAGAAAAGTCAAGTAGTACGCATACATAAAATTCTTTGTTTATAAAAAAATGGGGAGATACTTATCACTATTATTTAACTCTTTCCAAAACAGAAACGAAAAACCCATCAGTTAGGTCACTTTCATCTGCCATTACACACATGTCAGACCATTCATAGTTGTCATTTGTAACACGGTGGGGCCAGTCTGGTAATGCCCGTTTTATTTTGAAAGACCAATTAATCCCATTGAGACCTGCTTCCTCACGATAAGGCTCTTCTGTACTTATCCAATTCAATGCTGCAGCTCTTAATGCTCGGAAACTTCATGGCATGTCGTAGTAACTTTTGTTGATAATATTGTAGCTTTTGAATGCGCTCCACATTTTTTTCATTTGATTGTTGTAGTTGTATTTCCAGGCGCCCGTACATACCTGTAAAAAATCGATTACATCTTTAGTTAATTTCGTTGTTTTGTCAGCCATTTTGATACCTGAGAAGTTTGCAATTTACCTGAACCCGAACATGATGGATCAACTAAAATATATTCGACATCTTTATAGTCCTGAGGATTTAAGTCAGTAAAATCCAGATTTAATGTAGTGACGTCAGTAGCTCCAGCACTCTCCAAAATGGTCTTCAAAGTTTCAAATCTTTTGCTGCTTTTTTCAATGGCTATAATGTGACTGTCGTTACTCGTAATTGCTGCTAAAAGAGAAGTTTTCATGCCCGGTGCTGCACACGCATCAATGATTTCACGTCCTTTTCTTGGTTTCAAGGCTATTGCAGCCAAACAACTGGCCTGAAAAATAATGCAACGGTTATTAAAGGACATGCTTTACATTATAGAATCCATCAAAATAAAACGCACACGCTGCACTGAATTTATATTTTTATAGAATAAAAGTACAATATACCTTGTCTTGGAGAACAAAAGATCCGTCTAAATACAACGAGTGGTTAAATAGCTCAGTTCCGGCCGCAAAAACAAGTAAATTTTCTACAAAGTTGTCTACAGCAAAATCATTTGGCCCAAGGTCATAATATTCGACATGGTCAACTTGCATCCACCCTTCTTGCACCAAGTAGGATATCGCATCGGCTAAACTAAGTTTTAAGGTATTTACTCTAACATATCTTGGTTTTTTGAAGGCAGTTCCGCTTGATTGAGTATCTAAAAATTCAAACATAAAAATAAATTTTACTTCAGTATTCACATTTCAACATTTGCTCACATACATCATCATAAATTCAGAATAGCAATGCATTTTACCTTCCCAATTAATTATGTAGACATGTATGAAAGTGACAAAAGTTGACAATTATGGTTCTGTTAGCGTAATTTTTAACTTTTCCGGTACAACTTAACTTTTTAGTATATTTTACTCAATTACAAAAAAATGACGACTTATTTAACATTCTAATCAGTTTTCTTATCATCACTGAAATTTTGTGGGTCTCGGAATGCTCGAACAATATAAAATGAAATAATTATCCAGACAGTAATTACGGCAGTAGCAATTGGTAATAGAAAGTCCCAACCGGAAGGTACCGGGTAGTACTCTTTTATAACATGTTGTGTTCCAAAAAAGCTCAGAAAAGGAAGAGTGAACATGCACATACTGACTAGAAAAAATTCGGTAAGAACTGTGACTTCGTAACTCATTTTGATAACTGCTATCAATTCAGACTTTTCCTCTCTAATATTTTACTTAAGCGTCGATTTTCCTGAATTGATCGACTTATATGATCACAAAACTTAGCCTGAAGATCTCGGGTAATTTAACTGATGAGATTCTGAAATGATAAAATTGGCATCTCATTAAGTAATGAATATCAGGTAAACCATTTAACAAAATCATTTTATATGCCCATCTAACATATTCAGTTGAGTATAAAATTGGGAAGGAAAAATGCATTACACAGTTGAAGTGGAAAACCGTTCCAGATAACATTAATGAAAGCAATAAAAGCTTCCTACCTTCATCACCCTTTTTTACATCAATTTTTAACAAAATCTTTTCAAATTTTTCTTGATATGCCACTACAGTGACAACAGGCTTGGACTCCCCACCCAACCGCTTCTTTCCCCAAAGTAATTCAGTTATAAGGACCTTAGCTAAATGTGCCTGTTTGGATAAGCCGACTTCCTTCTTGAAAAGTTTCGATTTTTCAAGTATGACCTCTAATTGCGAAGCATGCTTCAAGGCTTCAGACACAAGAGCGGTGATTGCCTTAACATTCTGTACATGGGTTCAGTCAAAACAAAAAAGGGTTACTAAATTAACTTAAAAATAACTGATATACTTGATTGATTGATGAATTTGGTGACAATTTGGAAAATAAATAAGTTTACAGGGTGTTTCAAGGAGTGTATTGCATTTTTCAAGCCTTCCCCATTCTCCTCCACTTGCTTCAGGGCTTTGGCTGCCTCTTTATACAACCGGGGTACCTTAACGGAATGTGACTTTTTGGAATATCCTTCTCCAGCGAGGGTAGTATCAGCATCCATTTGCAATTTATTGCTGTTATTTTCCGTGTGTGGAATGACTTTAATAAATTCAATTTATACACCTATCTAACGAACAGTACTATAATAATATACTTTAATTACGCCCTTGTTCCCAAATTATCGTAAACACTTCAAACTTCAAATCACGTAAAGTAAACAAATGTGTGGGGTGACATTAAATTCTGTTTACACGACACTAATTATTCCATATAATAATCAGCTACTTTAATGACCAGTATTACTTCCTCTAAACAACATGCTTTTAAAAGCACTCTACTGAAAACAGTGTAAATCACAAACAAAAAAAGATAAATATAGAAAGTGTGAGAGATGTGGGTGCGCTAATCAAGGTGATCTTTATTTTTCCATGCTTTCCGTGCTCCTGCATACAAAAAACTCAGGTGTGTGCTGGCCACAATAATAAGTTATGCTGCTGAAATGTGAGAACCAAAAATGCTCGATGACCAGAAAGTGAATGAATAGCGGCATAATAATCTGCTGTGTTTATGGAAGGTTGTGTGTGTGTAGCAAGCAATTTAACAGGTATCACTTTACCCCAAAATGTCTTCAGAAGAATATTGAAATTTTTTCTTTGTTGGAATACATGGCATTTATTAGTTTAATCTATTAAAGCGTTATTTGATTTGTTAATTAAATCTTTTCATGAGGCATATATGATAAAAATGTAGGATGGTTTGGAAGGTTTAAGATGGAAAGAGTTTTCGAAAGTGTGAAGATGCTATATACTTACATACATCCATTTACTTTCAGTTTATACAATAAAAATTTTCAAAGTTGCATGTTTACTAGGTGTAATTTTAGCTAATTGAAGTGGCGAAAAATATAATAGCCTGCTTTTATCTCCTTTTTGTGATAGTCTTTTGAATGGCAGCTAATGATTTACATTTGTATGAAAATTGATGCTAGGAATGAATTAGAAGTAATAATTTTACGGATTAAGATGTTGTATTCAACATGGCTGAATATACTATTTTAGTAATTTTGGGCCTTCCTGATTTAAAATATTTCTAATTGTCTGAATTTCAGACTTCGAGGAGGATATATGCAGTGAAATTTCGGCAAGCCAAAATAAAAATGGCGAATGATATACATACCATATTTATGTTCGTATTATTTTGGCATTGGTAATTTTTTGCACCGCGTCAACTGTCTCTACTGAGTAGAGATGAGTCATTTTGACCATTGGTTTTTTTCGCCACTGCAAAAAATGTTCTTTTATAATAGGTAGCTTGAACTTATAACAAAATTAGCTTTCCAATGCATATGTCTCGTAGTATCTGTCAATCTGTCTGAAGTTTTTTTTGCATGAAAAAAATATTCCTTTGTGCTAATGCCTACGTAAAAAATGTTTACAACAACGAACGACTATTCTTCTATCTCTGTTTGTTTCGTATTCAATTCATCTAAAACAAAGCTTCAGACTGTCAAGTGAAAAAATTTCGCCTCGCCAATTTTACAACTGTAATTACTGGAATATTTATACCTTTGTTACTTTTTAGCGAAACTAATAGAAAGACCCTAATTTCAAACTATCATCACACATTTACACGTGCGATATTACACGCTGGCTATACTGGTCAGATCTGGAGGTATCCCAAATTCTAAAATGTACATGTTATTCAAACTCAATAGAAAAGTAGATCAATTTCGTCTAGTCTAGATGGACGATGAAGGTCATATTTGGACGGCTAAAAATAGGAGAGTAATTTATGACAAATTGCACTTTGCCCATTTCATAACACTCTCTTTCCTCGTTACCTTGTCCAGTCAGTACTTAGCACATTAAATACGGGTTTAAATCATGTGTCATTGTCATTATCACCATCACTCATCTCCTATTTTTAAAAACTCTCCTCTGGGAGAAATGAGAGAAAATTTACCCAATCAGGTTTATAGATATAATTGCCAGTATTACTACAACCATCACATGAACAAAAGCTTAAACTGGTTAGATGCGGTTAGGTGAGGCGTTTGATATGCATACGGCTAAATATTAAATATGGATAATCCGTTTGACATTGGCTTCGTATGAAATGAAAAGCAAAAAAATAATTATCGTATTCTAATTTAGTATTTTCTCTGTACACGTACGTATACTAGCAAAAGAAAAAAATTTCAAATGATTAGGCATGCTTATTCCAGCTCGACACATAATTAAACTATCACACTTCTGTATTAATTTCCTCTGCCACATGATTGCGTGACGGTAACAGACAGAAAGGGAAAATCGAAAATGATGACAATGACAATGATGACAACTGACGACACGACAGGAGTGGATTATGGATTACTGGATCGTCATCAATTCATAATCTCAAGGTAAAACGTGTGCCCGCTCTGTAGATAATCAGACAATTTTACTAAATATTAAGTTGAAGTGTGTCGTGTTATCATCGTTAGTCCATTGGTTATTCAAGACCTACCCAACAATTCAAGCTAAACTCCAACGAACGACTGATATATCGTCAATCGTCATCGTCGTTGCTTTCGTATATAAACATACTTGAGATTTCTACAAGCGTCAAAACTATTAATTACAAAAGAGGAGTAGCCTTTGATGACGACAGTGTTTTAAAATTAGCTGACAGAGATCAAGAACATATTATTGTACGTAATCCAGTTTTTGAAGCAAATTTATTATCGTGGGAAATTGAACAAGTTCAGTTCAACCTATTCACCAAACTGGTTAGGGATTAAATGGTTAAAAACTTGCGATCGGTTTATATTCGGTGTACTTGTTGAAATTGTGTAAAGCTTTTATTTTTCTTCAATTTTCATACACCACTCAAGTGGCAAAAGCCGCAACGAAGCAGAGGAAACATCGTCATCGTTCTGTTTTGATTCATGCAAACCACATACGCTAATTACGGATATGTAAACGTCTGATAAGTCATATCATTATGTCAGGACTTGATTTTAATTTGATTTCATGGTATTTTTCCATGAATCAAGAAAAACTGACCATCAGACAAAGATTGATGAGTTGATGCAAGCATGTTCAAGTGGCATAATAATATGCGTAATGATAATATAAGAAAAGTTACTTGCCGGGGATTTATAATGCTCAGTAACCAACAAAGATTTGCTCGGCAAACTTTGCTGTTTCATCAACGTGACTAGGAAGAATAGAAAAAGAGGACATCACGTAATAATACTTATAATACCAGTTTATTATGCTAAGTCAGTCGGTTACTAAAATGAAAGTACAAGTTAGCTGAATACCTACAACTGGGAACAAACATAGCATTTTGTGTCATTGTGTCATCATCATTATAGGAAAACGGAAGTAATTTCTGAAAAACAAATATTGAATATTTTTATTGTGTAATAGTGAGCCAACTATTATCATCTATAATACTTGCATCAGCCCAAGTGTGTAAGAACTACTTTTGTACATGGAACGTTGAAAGGAAATGCTTTGTTAAAAACACCGTTTGCATACAATCATAAACCTAGTTTCTCGATTACACGTTCTTTTGTGTTATTTGTTATTGTGCTAAGGTGGGATTACCAATATTGTTTATTGACAATATTAAACCGGAAAAAAATAACTTTGAAAGTAGTTTTCCTGCTAGTTTTATGAGCAAATGTGAACAAAGCTTTCCACATCCTATCATCACAGGTACAAAAATATTATATGCTTACTGATATTTTCAATTTGACTATTATGATTTTATTATAAGATTGCGTTATCAAGGGTGAAGGGAGTTTCTGTTTTAGAATATCGGGTAGAAAACAAAGCCATAAAATAAACGTCACTCTTTGCCAGTCACAAAATCAGAATAGAACATTTAACACTCAGCACCACACTAATTATCCACCACTGCTAATTTACTTGAGTGTGAGCGTTTTTACTGCCAAAGTACTTTTTATTTGTTCTTTTGGTTCACTGACGTTCAGTAACAATTTGTCTAGGTTTAATGTATTGCTTAAGTATGCACACATTTGGTGATCGGGAATATCGTTTCGAAATGTGTATTACTATTTGTACGGATTTTTATGGTATTTGCCTTGTACAAAGCCGGATATATCCACATTCCACTATAGATGTGTCTTAGGTAATAGGTTTTGCAAATAATTTAGCAATAGCAAGTAATATTAGGTACATATATGCAATTCAATAATTCACCAGAGTACATTATTAATCCTACACCGATATTTGTTACATTTCTTCATTTCAAACGCGTTATACATATACATAGATAAATGGAAAAGTAAGACATTTTATGAAACCATTTGCATAATTGTTTGCAGTGACAAAAGTGGATGGTGAAATGAAATAGGTAAATACATAAATGTTATATTTTGTTCCATGTTCTTTCTTACATATTTATTTTTACTACTTATCTTTCTCATTCCTGATAATATAAAAGTTATCAAATCCCATGTCATTTTGTTGTCACTTTAGAGTAAACAGAAAGTATATTAAAGTCAGCAAATACATGTTTCCCTACTAATTAGCACTATCACTTACATAATAAACTCTGCATTTATAATAATGGTCGCTGGTCAGTCAAAATGGTCACATGTCAGTCAGCAGCTTGACCATGGTCCATTCTGTTTGTCTTTGTTGTCAGCTAATTAGCAAAAGGTGAAATTAACTGAAGTGGCAAAGCTGAGGAACGCTCACCGTTTTGTATGAAGAAACGATTTGTTTGCATACACATTCCACTCATTCCAATTCTACTCATATAAATCGCCAATCCTAATGACAATGACAGGATGCCAAACATTACATGAAAATGAGTAGATGTGCAAGCAAATTGCGTAAAAATTGTTTGACTTGTCTCAAAAATCAGCACAATTCTACACAAGATTTCAACATTCAAGTTGCCTTTGTAGTAATAAATTGTGCTGCTCAAGTACAAGTACAAGGTATGTACATGACATGAGCAGAGATTGTATACGAGACATCCCAACAACCATTATTTCAGATGAGAAAATTGCATTACATATTTTTGCATTCCCACAATGAAGAAGACTAAAAAAACTATTAATAAAATGAAAGGGAAGCTAGTGCAAACTAGTTGAATCAGAATCTGACGGCAGAGGGATAATGTACATTCACATTCACGAGTTTGTATTTTCGCCACTCGTAGTAAAACAATAACTTACAATAGTACACAAAGATACGTTATACTGTGGATAAACGATAGAACGAATGGATCCCACTCAAACAAACAAACAAATTTGCATAATAAAAGGTAAAACGGCAAATGGAATTGGAATATTAAGCGAGCAATAGTTACGAAGTAAGTTGTATCAGTGAACTCATTGAACCATCCAAATCAACGCTTTCTGTGCACTACTGTGCAGATGTGCGAAAGTAAGCTAAATTAACATTATGGTTAAACGACTACCAAAATCAGACTAAATTATTAATACGGGCATGAGGTTGAATTAATAAATTTAAATATCGAATATACAATAACGGTTTTCATATTCCATGCGTTAATATTTTCATACACGTCATAAAGCCAATCGCCAAAATGTAACACTCTGATATACCTTGGGAGAAGGTGATAATAAAAGCGGTGCTTTATTGTGCCACGCAGTTTTGTTTGATCTTACAGCGCTGCTGAAATTGATGTGTTTGCATAACCTGCAAACCCAAAGCGTCTGAGAGGTTCTCCTTCCTTTCCATAGTCCACTTTCATAAATACGAATGTAAGAAAATTCGCTGGGCTCAATAACAGGAAATATTGTTGAGTAGCGGTTTGAGTGGCAAACAAAATAGTAAAGTTTTAATAGTAGAAAAACCATTAAAACAGTCCATCGGAGTGTCAGTTCAAAAAGTGAATAATTAAAAAACAGTTTTGTGGTGAAAGCCAAAAACAGTCGGGGTTTCCCTTGAAGAGGAAGATTGAGAGCTCTTAAAAACAAGTGAGCAATTTCTTTAAAACAAAAAATATTTTAGTAACCCAAACATGGGCTATAACTATAAAAATGACTAACATTTATGCTGACTATATAGACAATGCGCAAAAAATGGGAATTGAAAAGTAAGAGTTTTAGATGCAGAGGGTGATAGACGTGAACGTGACGTAAGTATGTACATAACTTGCATATCTAGTTGCAACTTATCCTTTCTGGATAATATATTATTGCTGTCTATCATTTCATTAGTTCATTTACTTTTCAAAGGAAATCGCTCATCTATTTTTCATTTTCCATTGTCACCCTGCTATGCAAAAAACGGTAACGCTCCAGCGTATATAGCCTCAAGCAATTTCAATTATTCAACGAAAGCTTTCGGTAGACAGGCATTGGCAATTACTAGGTAAATATTTCATAGCTTCAATTGTTCAGCTCATTCAGTGGTAAGATATTGTGCTTGCTACAGTATTCTTGTCGCTTGTCAGCAGTATTGTTATTCTATTCTTGTTATTACGTTCCACTGTTTGCAGTGCAATTCTTATTTCATGCGTTTTTGCCTTTTCTTGAAAGTCGCAGTGTAGACTACAAACAAACATAAGTTGTAATATATATTCCAAAGTAGTCACCAGAAAATGCAAGTTAAATGTGAGTTTATATTTACTATATTTTAATTCCTCCACTATATAGCATGGGATAATGGCATAAGGATAAGTACTAAAACATACCTAACTAGGCAGCCAGCTAAACTAGGCCAATCGTTCAATGAACGGATAAGAAGTTTCTTAAGTGCTGCGTTTTTTTGTATATCCATTTTGCAAATTAATTTTCATAAGGTTCCATATTCCATATTCCCAACTTCAGGGCAAGTCAGTTTGTTACAGTTGGTTTATTGAAGTGCTTAGTTTATAACGTGACTTAGGTAATTATGAGACACCTCATTGTATATCGTAGTTCCAGTGTAAAACCTTCTTGTGTGAAAAAAGTAGCTTCCGTTAGTAAAGCAACCGCGGTTGTATACATCATGGAAATATACCATTTCTTAAACTTTATGTAGGAATCAAATGCATATGCATAATAATAATGGGGAAATCACAGTCTGTGCTCTTCTGTTAATACGATTGGAAAACTGTAACCTTCAAAAGGTGACAGCGTGACTAACAATGTACAATAATTCATAACAATAACCGCATGTTAAAGTAATATGGTTGACGTTACGCAGGTCAAGATTGTCATACTATGTATTTATTGCAGAATTTTATTTGCATTAGCATTTTAAAAAGTGTTGTGACTTTGTTTGAATTTGTGGTTTTGTTTTCTGATACATCTTTTGGTTACTATCAAAATGTGGGAAAGAAGTTTTCCAACAACTTTCCTGTTTACTTTTAGTAACTAACCTAAGCTAAAGTGCCTATCTGCATGACGTGAAAAGAGGGTTTTCTCGATTTATAAAAAAATGCACTTGACATGTTGAAGATTTGACAAAGCAGTTTATAATTTACATGACGCACGAAACAGAGACAACTCAAGAGTAACAAAAAGCTTTAAATCCTGCACAATTTTAACAGTTTTGATTTGCTCTTCAATCAGAAAGTTTATATCGATATTATTTTCCTCCGAGGTGCAATTATCAGTATATTATATGCAAGTCGTTTTATAATTACTTGTCTCACGTCACCCCACCAATAAAGTTTTATTGCGCAGGACATATCGACATCACTTTAGACATTTTGCATAACTTTCCTATATAAACCATACCATTTTTAACATTTACATGAAACAAAATTTGATACAGTTTTACCAAAGAGGTACATAAATAACTTATCTGGTTGGCCATGAAGTAGAAAAGACGTTTAAAGAAAACACCCTTCTTATGGAACATAATGCTTGAACTTCAAAAATACTAATTTCCATCGTTTGAATCTAATTTTCAGATATTTATTGGAAGCCAAGGCCATTGTTCTTCCCTTGTTTTGTCGCACTCCCGCATGAACAACCATTAATCAAATTCATAACCTGGCCCGAAACAAGAAAGTGAAGCTATATAAAACCCTAAACTCAAGAGGGACTCATCATCATACTACTCAAGAGGAACAAGTTTTATATCACACCTACTAGCCCAAATATACTTGCAAAATCCATATATGTTTGATACAAGTTTTTTTCCCTGATTATCGATGTCAACATAACGACTTGTGCTCACAACAAGCTACTTCATTGCTGAAAGAAAAAAACGGAAAATTTTTATTGGGAAGCCCAGGTGCCACGCTTGCTCTTCTCTTTACTAAACTACACCTATAAAACCGCAACAAATCCAGCCAGTTTCATATAAGCCTTGTCACCTTTACAAGAGAACCCCAATTGCACACGCAACACAACCATTTGCTCGCGTGCAATTACTTCTCTCATTTCTCTTCAATTACGAGCCAAATCAGTTGGCCTTCCTTTTTTCCACAATCGATTTCTAACTTGTTTCTTTCATGTCGTCAAGCAAGAAAAAGTAATACAGTTATAATCATTTGTCTCTATAACTGGAGCCAGAAATCTAAAGGTCCTCAGAACAATTCGGAGCCAACCTCAACATATACATTTTCTCGCGATATATTATCCAGCATTTTAGAAACCGAAACTCTTGCATCTAGCAAGCGTGTATATTATCCCAAAAAGAGAGCCTTCCAAAATGGAGCTAGAAAATCATATAATAATCCTAATTGTGGCAGCGTGTGCCATGGCCTGTGTACTCGTCTATGAAATCTTTGTACAATGCCGGTCGAGATCGTCATCCCTCGCATCATCCGCAGAAAAAACGGGTTCATGCGACAAATTGGAGGAGCCTCCACCATCTTACGATTCATTATTTCCTTAGATTATTATATAAGTACATGTTCATATAAGTTAATTTTGTAACGACTAGAAATATTTATGTTATGTGTGTTTTTACCGTTGGTATGAATGCCGGGTCACATAATCGAGCTGAGTGAATGTAACGTTTGAAGTAATCATTGTGATAT
>JAHZMV010004634.1:0-30534 GCA_027743765.1 Coecobrya sp. COE2 | reverse complement strand
CATTGTGCATCGGGTGATTCATTGCGAAGATAATCGTAGGCAGTCCAAGTCTCTGGACTTCCTTCTCCCAAGAAATACTACCCTTGTTCACATCGCACCAAAGCCATCATTTCGAATGTACGAAACTTGGCGTCAAGGGAAAAGTCGCCATCGCAACCTAAGATGCGTAAAAGGCGTGGAATATCAACACAAACAATCTGGCGAGTGATTCATGATGATTTGGACATAGAAAAAACTCATGAAAGGCAAGGTGCACGTCTTGAAGCCATCGCACATCGCAAACCGGAAGTAAAATGGTCAAAAACTGTATGAAAACCATTTGGCTGGGGATAAGTGTGAGTACGTGGTCATAATAGCCGAAGCACTTATCAGGGTAGAATATTGTGGGGGCAAAAGATAAATTTGTTACGTTAAGAAAGGGGATAATGTGCCAGCAAGATGAGCGTGTGATGGCCTTTGGAAATGTCTACAGAAAGAATGCAACAAGATTCCTCGGACCCTAGTCGGAAAAGCCTTCGAATCGTGGAAACGAAGATGCAGGGCTCAAGTTAAGGGATATAGCTTTCATATTGAACGCACGAACCATTAAAAAAAAATTTGTATCTAATTTTAAAAATTCAAATAATCTGATTCTTTCTTCTTGCACAGCCCTTCGTATTTGAAAATTTATCAAATATTAATATTTACTCAATTAGTGTTTGCAAAAAATGCAACCGTATATTTCTCAATGCAACATCTTTACAAATCTGAAATATTATTATATTGTTGCAATGGAATATGGACCTCGTGCATAATTTCTAATATTCTTCCGTATTTTGTAATAGGAAAATACTAAATTGCTTATATAAAACCAAATTTGGAATTATTATGCTGAACAAAACCTATTCACGCAATTGACATTACATGCAGTCAAAGATTTTATTGAAATTTCGGGCATTGAAATAGTCCTTTAAATGTCGATATATAATTTTCAATTTAACTCCCAAACTTACATACATGCAGGCCACCATTTTACATTGAAGATGCTGTAAATGAAACACCCGTACAAAACATTTTGTCCGTCAAATTTAGCAACCACGTTAATTTAAATATTGAATGTAAACAGGTTTTGCCATTGAATAATTATTTTTCTCGAGCAACTGTAGCACCAATGTGAATGTATGAAATAGAGGGAAGGAATCATGGCATTAATTAGTCGATGACCGCAGCTCGGCAATCAAATATTCCCGATTAATATGTAAGTCATTGTACTTTTGTACGATTCTTTAACAAGTGTAACATCTATCCAGTTTATGCCGCTTATAAATCTAAATGGCAATTATTCTAGCGTGAATGTAACAAATATTTTTGACTATAAATAGCATCAATTCTTACTTGTTAAATATGCGACAGAAGATCATTTAAAATGGTCCCATCCAATTCTTTTGTGATTAAACAATGCAACGTGTTTAGTGACTTTTTGTTAATAAACAGTGCCTTGCCAAAGCGGGTGGTGGAATGGTGATCTACCCCTGGGTACCGGTTTTTACATTGGTGTATTTGGGGGGTACACGCTTTTGTTTTTCAAATAGGCCCTTCCTGGGATCACAGCTGGCTGCGCTGCAGCTAATAACAGAAAGGTGGTTTCATTCTTTCAATGAAACTAAAATCATGTTTCATGCCTTTTAAATATGAAAATATTTCTGTCTTGGAATTGATTATTTTCATATGAACTACGCTAAAAATCATACAACACTTGACTCACTCATCCTGAATTTAATCCTTTCTTCATCATATTAAAAAGTATTATTGAGTATTTAACGAAGTTCCTAGAAGGTTACACCATTTTAACCTGTTGGGATCAAAAAATAGAAATTCCTATAACGTTTAAGACTTCGATCGTTAGATTTTAGAAATAGCTTGTTATTTGTATTTGTGACACTACCGTGTCTATATTTTAAAAAATCCGTCAATAAATGAGGTGTGGGCAGCTAATTCAAAATGGCCAGTTATATTTTTAATTTCTCAAAAGACAAACAGCTGCCCTAACTCCATTTATTCACTGATTTTTATAACCTACGTTCATTTATCGCAACTTCGCGCCAAATTCGAAATTTATAAAGCAGAGCAATGTCGCTATGCAGTAACTTGCCTTGATTTCATGACTATCGGTCAATGAATGCGGTCTGTGTAGCTTATAAAGAGAGTAAACCATGAGATTTACTCCATAGAGCTTCGTCGCCACTTGGATTTGTTTGGGGGAACCACCATATTTAGCTTCCCCTCTAGGCTACCTGCAATATGATTGTGATGGCAACCGTCCAATTTGCGGTTCTCATAAATGCGTCACATTATAAATAATAATCGACGACGTAATAATCTAAACATGGTGCCTTAACATAAAAATCCAAAACCATAATCTCTATACCATAAATATGGAAGTGTTAAGTTCAGAAAGATTAACTTTTGTTTGTATTATTTCATATATGTCAACAAACTAATAAAACAACTTTATCACTTGACAATATTCAATATAAGTCTATAATTGCAACACGATCGCGGTGCACTGCGTCCTTAATTTCTGACATGACAAACATTCAAGGATATGCGGATGGCATCCGGAGAGAATCTTGGGGACCGTAAGATTTGTCTTGTACAACGCAGGAATTTTAATTTTATCAAGTATTGATAACAAATTATCTAGTCAGGAATAATTCCATTCACTTCCGGGGAGATAATCTGTACTCTTATCCCCACGAAATAATATGAGATTTTATCTACAAGAGAAAATTTTCGATTGTTTCGCCCGGAGAAAATACTAATTTTGTCTCCGGGAGAAAATGAGCTAATAATGCTTCGAAAGGTCTAAAATGCACTTCTACTACTTTAGTACTCTTTGTGCGAAGAAATAAGACAAATTTTGGTTTCATCCGGAGAAAATTTGTCACGTTTTCCATGTCTGCCTAATTTATGTAATCGTGTGTCCAAGTATCACGATGACTTAAGCATAGTTTGTACAAGTTATATTATTTATTCATCAATAATAAAAGTTGGGAATTGCTGACGCTATGACAATGAAAACATCGGGTGGTGATTCAGAGGTGAGGAATCATTTGACCTTAAAAGAGGGTTAACGAATAGGTAGATTTAAATCTTTCAATGGGCAATTTTGATAATAAGAATTATCATTCAATAGTAGCCATGATTTCTTGCATAGAATCATTATTTAAACGTGTTTAAACGTGTTCAGGTTTTGAAATTATATTTACGGAAAACGGTTCGTTTGAATTTTGTAGGATATATTTATGAAAGTTAAAACTAAAATTCTAATATTTGGAATTTTCAAAGGTTCGATTTACTTAACACTTATGTGATTGTCTAAATTAGATATATTCTTAATTAATATGTCAACTAGAGTAAACTTCAAAATTCGAAAGAAATAAAGATATGGAGTTAAAGTACTTGGGATTTTGATTTAGTACCTGGCTTACTTGCTCATTCTAACAGATTTAATAGGAATAATCGTCAATATCACAATGAAGAAGTCCGTTTTGCAGCAAATGGTTTGCAGATTTGAAATCTAGACCAAAAATTGATCCAGAATTGCCTATTCAGAACTCTGAACTCGCCTTACACCTCAAGAGTGTACCTAGTTAGAAGAGAAATGGGTTTGGTTTCCTCTTACGGATATAAAAACAGAAATATTATTATTGCACACATGCTACTTCGCCAGGCCGCACATTTGTAATATTCGCCACATTTTACTGAGCATGCACAAATTCTGAAGAATTGTGAAGATGGACAATGGACAATGAAATGACAGCTAGAAAGTTTGTCTTTTCAAGCATCATGTGCTTTGTTGTCACTGCACTTACAATTTACTATCATGGGCTCATAGGTATTTTTGCAAGTTTTATTTTAGCCTTTTGCTGCCATAAAATCAGCTGAACATTTAAACTTTAAATGAAGAGGACGAGGACCATATATAGCGACAGTTCATTGCATATGCCAATGTCAATGAATAAAAGTGAAAGCTGATGTGTATATGGGATTTGAAAAATGTGATTTTCATTAGACGTCATGTCGCGCAGTTATCAAACCTATGTCGTTCATTTCACAGCCAAACTAAGAATTGACTGCTTTCCATAAATAATAATACATATAACATGGGATTTGGAACTACGCATGACTTAATGTAACAGGAGCGGTGACAATCAACAGTTCAGAACCTTTTATGTTGATTGTATTCATACACCTATGTTTAGTATATGTACACATGTATACCAATAACAATAAGTACATAATCGTATTCTATTCTTATTTAAAATAAGTATCTCTGAAATAAAATAAACTTCTGAAAAAAATGTGCTGTTCCGCGTAGAGAAGAAAAGTAAAGTCTCTTAAAACGGTGGTAGACCCAAAAAACGATTTTCACTACTTTAAATAAAAGTATAAGCAGGAGTACGGATTATTATAATTTTATACCCTTCTCACTGTAATTATCATAAGGAAATATGCCAATTGTCATCATGAAGATCATCTTTATCCGTGTACTGGCAAATATGTATTGTGTATTAAAAAGGATTTTTGATGCATGAATATTTTTATTATTGACGAAGAGATTTCGTGAAAAGTACATGTATTTAGGGGAAAAACTTGGCGACTGCGGGAAAATGACTGTATCTTATTTAAATACTGCTCGTTGATAGCACTATGTTCCACCGCTTGGTGTCTGTCGGTCTTGTCTACCTTTCCATTCAGAGGAATGAAGTTGAATACTGAATGGACAACCGAGTTACTATTCATGACGCGGGTCAATTTACACCATCTTGGCTGCTACAAAGGTCACGGACGTGCTTATCAGGTGTTTTCTGATTATATATTATTTTCTATTACGCCAGCACCGAAGGGACGATAAGTATATTGAACATGTAAACATTCGCTTGCAGCGCTTTTTCTATTTTTCTTGCTCGCAGTTCATTATGCACATCTAAGTAGGTATATGCGGTTTTAGCAACAATATCATCACATTATCATCATCAGGATGATTATGTGCTTTCAGCTTTTTCATTTTTCGTCTCCCTTCTGTCTACTTTCACTCTCGCCTTTCTCCATATCCTTAATGTGGCAGTGTAAAAAAAAACTGAGGCATTTTTTATGAAAAAAATTTACATGAAAAACTCATTTCTACTAAAATATTCAAATGTTTTGTTTCCGGTATTACTTTAAGATCATCTATTTTCCCCTGTCTCCTTTGTCTTTACTCTGTATAACCTTTCATGGAAAAATGCATAATTCTTTTCTCATGGAGAGAAGGAAACTAGTATAATATACAGCTTTGTACATTCTCTTCGCAGAAGTGACTTGGTAATGGTGGAAGTGTTGTACTGCAGTATCAAAAGTTTTGATGCCAAAGTATATCATCCTTTCTACTCTTGGAACGAATCGGGTTAAAAACCTTTATTTGTGTAGTTTTGCACAGTTTTGTTGGGTAACTCGAAACTCTAATACATTGTATATAAAAATTGGTTCGGTAACTTGTGCTTCTAACCTATTTTACCAAATTTCATTGTCAGACCAAACAGAATTTTCCAATCTATATCAAAATGCCTATATCCATCCCAAAAATCTTTTGCTAACAGTAACAGTGACCAGCATCGATGTGATAGTGAAAGTTTTATTTCTACACTGCTGATTTGGAAAAGGATAAATGAATACTTTGTTTACTTTTAAATGGCAATTCATACATATGCATTACCACAAAATAAACAATGCAAGCAATGTAACTTAAAAAGAGACAAAGTCAGGTTTCACGTTTTCAGTGAGTGTGGTTGCTCGTTTTTCCTGAAAGTTATGCATTCCATATGCCACATACATTGGCACGGAGATCCGCCCCATTTCACAAACAACCGAAAAAGTGTATACACGGGGAGCGTTATTCAAGGGAAGAGGAAGGATGAAACGGAAAAAGAATGGCGACAGAATACCGGAGAGAGAGGGAGAGAGAAAAAAGTGAGTGTAGAACCCAAAAACGGGTTATACACACACTCACACGCTCAAATGTACACAAACAAACAATGTGAAAGTACAGGAGATAGATAGTACTACTAGTAGCACTAGGAGTAACAGAGCGCTCTAAAAACTTATCCTTTTCCTTTTTATCTCTGTGCACTCCACTACAATCCGCCATATCAGTGAGAGTACACCTACCCTTATGAAGTAAGATTGTGAGACGCAGCAGTGGCAATGCAAACCTTTTTTCTAAGTTGATTTTTTATGCAAAACCACTATGCTCTTCCTGTCAGTGGTGGAGGAGAAGGAGGTGGAGAGGAGAGATAGGTACGTAAACATGCATGCATGTATATATCCACACACATGACTACTTTCCATATTAACAATATTCGTTTCCTCCACCCTTTTCAAAGTAATAAATGAGATCTAGGGCAAAGGTGACATAAAATCACATCAAGTCTCACAACTGTAACCCCTTATGGGATCATAAAACAGGCATGAGGCTACAGGTTAGCCTTCTCTCCATCTCAGCTTGTAATTTCATTAAACTATGTATGAGAACAAGAAAGAAGGATGAAATTCATAGATTCACATTATAATAAGCATGCATACCTGCTTGCATGTGTAAGCACACTACGCAACTTCCCCACCACCCTCCATATCTCAAAGTGAACAACTTTCTCTTATTGTTAGTGCATGTATAGCAGTGCTTTCCTTAACATGATGATTATGCTGATGATGATTATTACATTGGCTCTCTTGTTGAAATTGCGCTTTTATTAAACAAAATGGGAAATAAAGTAACATTTAACTGTTTAAACAGAAGTCACTAGAAAATAATTCACCGGTTTATGTGGATTTTACGTGAAAAGAGAATGCGGTACAAAATACAGTTGTTGTACGGACGGATTATGGGACACAGTATTTATAGGATGCTGTCGCCTGTTTGAGCCATCATCATCACCAACATCATGGCAATGTTGACAAAGTTGTTTACAATCCAATGTGGTGTCCATACAACAATATATACGCAGAATAAAATCAAAGGACAAGTGAAAAAGGCTCCCATTCTCCCATTCTTTATGATCTTTGTAGTATTGCCTCTCAGCGTACTCTGTCATCATCGCCACCACCAATAATGCTCATTGTTGTTGTGACTCCCTTTGTCTGTCAGAAACTGGTCGTATTTTTCTGCTAATACCAGAATACAAACATTCTATGTATGTCGTTGTGACATTCAGAGTCAGCGAAATTCCTTTCAGAAATGAGGAGTACTGTCTTTTCCCGGTGTCTCTAGAAGCAGGCAGCCAGGCAACAATAATCATGCTGATGATGATGGAGAAGATGCCAAGGCATAGAAAAGTCAACGGGAGAGTTTTTATCAGCTATTTATGTTAGTATAAATGTAGTCGTGGCAAGCAAAGTCGGTAGAAGAGTGGTGCTCATCGTAATAGTGAATGAAGTGAAACCAGTTTCCAGCTTATGTCATAGCATCATTCTCTCTTTTGTCGACATGGTCCTCATCGTCGTATCATCATCATACCAGTTAGATAGACTATATTATAGTTTGCTTTCCTATGGAATAGCTATTACTCCATTTTTACTGTGCATTTACGTATGCTTTGTATAGGTAACATACACCCAGGCGAGCTACGTAATAATAATATTATTATTACTATATACACTGCTATAGTGAGTAGAACGGAGAGGAGAAAGCAAGCAAGGGAAAGATGTAATAACGACGACATGGGTTTTCCCCTGACTATCAGACTGACTGACACAAAAGTTAAACCATGGGGAAATAATGGGGTTTCCTTACTCTTTTCACTAGCATCACAACTCCTTTTCTTCTTGTTCGTCTTCGTCTTGTACGCCAAATACAACACAAAGCTAGCAAAGTTAGATGGGACATATAGGCAAAAGTGAAACGGAAAAACGAACAGCAGCAACTCCAGTCAGCAGCACATATAAATGCGCACGTATTATTCAGTATAAATACGCAAGGTTCGTTGTTCCTTCATTCGTTCAGTTGACTGGAATGGTGAACTGGAAATTGGCAAGAAAAGCCTGCATGAATGCATGTGTAACGACGTATATGTTTACACACACGCAGGAGATAAATGTGTGTATCTATTCATCGCATCACATATTGGACAAGGAAAAGGAACACCAACAGCACAAGAGTAAGCAGCAGTAGGACAGCCGTACAATATTTACTTTTGATAGTGGAACTGGTGGTATAGTAGTAAACAGAGATAGTCGAATCTTAACTAGGCATCTTCTCCCCTAAAAGAAAGTACACGCGAGAAAACCTTTTGCTTCTTATTTTTTGCTGGAGTAAGCAGACTAGTAGTGGTCTTTGCGGAGTACTAACTAAGGAAAATAGGCAAAACGAAGCATTAGGAGCCAGGGAAAAGGTACAAACCTTGGACACTCGAGAATGAGTCTGCTGCCGAGGCTGCTGAGGATCTGGTGAGTATACAGGAATGAATGTGAAAATCTGGGAGAAACCTCTATTATTATTACAATTACCGTTACTGCAAAAACAGTAAGTAGCAGTGGTAGTAGTACCCTATTTACATGTATATTTTACCATCGTACTAGAACTACTTTCCCTGATACCCCTTTCCCCGCTCACAACGGTCATTGTCTCAGGATAAGTTTTTTCTTGAGAGCATCAGTACACTGTGAGCAGGTTGCTTGGTAAGTAGATACATAGTTGGTTGTAGTATAATCGGATCCATTAGAGCTGTGGATATTATGCATAGATAGGAATACCTCTGAGAAGTATAATAAGAGACCTTATAGTAGTAGCTAGTAGGCGTTGTACACTATAATAACGTTATGTTGTTGTCCTTAGTTTTATTTGCTTCAACTTTAATGACAGTGAAGGTTGGAGAAGTGTGTTGTGTGCAATCTTTTCCTACTCGGTTGAAGGCTGACTCTTGATAAATACACATACATACTTCTGTATACATATTCCTCATACATACATATTACTCAAGTTTTCCTGTAGTTTATCTGTAGAATCTAATAAACCCAAGCTACTCTGCTCATTACTATTGCAAATCATGGGTCCAAGTCTGTCTTTTGCTATGAGCTTATGAACTACTACACTTACTTACTATTCCAAGTTTAACTAGGAAAGTTTGTTGGAGTTCATTTCCAACTATGCATCCTGGCTAAGTTGCTTTAGCAAACCGGCAGATTTTTTTACTTTTACACAAACTATGGAATTAGTACTATACGCTGTATTTATTTAGTACTTTTGCAGATCATGGATGCTGAATCTGGACGTGATTCTTCTCATCTCATCAGATTTATATGCTTATATGCCATATTTAGCCTTTTGTAAAACCCTGCAATTTCATCTAGCTTATGTATAAGTCAGCGGTATGTATAAGTTGTATTTTTTTGTCTGAATTGAGGTTAAATTAAGGTAAATGCATTGTTTTTTCCTTCGTTACGTACTACCAAAGTGGCAAGTCGACTGCGAGATGTTTGAAAGCTAAATTACAAAGAACGCGGTGGAATCAAAATTTCTCCATACGTTGAATTCTTCGCATGACAGGCATCGTGCCACCAACCAAAGACTGACGTCATACTTTACTCTACTTTCCAGCAAAGATTTCAGGTCCCTTGTGTCTTCTCACATGTACTTTATTTTAATATATAAAACATATCCTATTTATATATAATGTTCATATGTACGCACGTACCGCGTATTCATATTAAAAGTATATGTTTTAGACAATAATAAAAGTGCGTAACAACCATGCACGCCAGTAAAAACTAAGAGAAAGTCGAATGGTTTTTTTCGATCTTTCTTTGGAAGGGAAGCCACCCAGTGAATAAATGCAAGCCGGAAAACTTGCTTTCATGCTAGCCGACAACAAGACCACGCTTCTATGTGATGAGCAACCTAGAAATAAAACGCTATATAGACTTTTCCCATTCACAACATTATAATGACGCGAAGAATCTAAAAATATTCTCGTCCAGACAGATTTCTCTTTTAAGATGGTTATATATAGACCTTATGCATTGACGTGCGTGGTCCGTTCCCTCTGAGAGCGATCTATTTTTGTCCTAGCTTCCGCAGCATCCAGAGATCATAGGATGCTATAGTAGATAGTCAAGAAATAAACATTACGCACGACGACGACAATCATTCATTGATAGGGAAAAAACGCGTATATGTGCCGTGTATGTGCGTGTACGCATTACGCATGGATATTTTATCTTCCTTTGTGAAACATCCTACAGCACTTACATTAGTAAGGAAAGTTAATTCATCAAAACCAGAACTGCGTGCGTGAATGAATTTATTTGACATGGAGTGGAAAAGGATGACGCAAGCGAACGTAGACTCTATATAGGACTTTTACTTTGAGGCTGTGTCTAGATTATCCGATGAGACGTGTGCGGCTTTCCTTGTTAGCTAATACCAACGTGATGACTATGTTGAGTTAAATAATAATAATGCTGAATGGTTCTTCAAGAGAATGTCTTTACGCACTATTCAAAAGTAATTCATTTCGTTTCGAATGAAAATGTCTCAGGTTACTGTAAATATATAAAATGTCAACTCCAATTATCTTAGCAAATTGGCCACACAAGTGGTGTTTTACGTCAAGTGGCTGCATTCTCTTCTTTGTTTGTTTAAAAGTATATGTTATAGAGGAAATCACTTCCACCGTATTGAATTCTTCCTTTAATTGAACCCACTACTATAAGGGTAGTGTGCCGAGTTTGAATCTTTGGACAAGACTATGACAGAACTCATTTCCGTTGATAGGTTCAGGTATACTAGTTTCTTACAACTGAATTTGAGCTGAACATATCCGTCATTATGTTGACGTAATTTATTGCCCACATGCTTTTATAGTCAACTCAGCAGTCACATGTATGTATATCAACAGTATTTATTAGTAGTGATCGAGTGGGTATAGTTGAGTCAAGCATTTTAAACTTGTTTCAATTTCCATGATGTGGGTCGGATGGACGAAAAACTATTGCAATGTTGCTGTAACCTATTATTTACTATTTCTCTATTGACCGGAATATCAAATCTGTAAGGTTGAATGAAATAATTGTAAAAACTTGCGATTCACCTCGCTTTGACACGATTCTACAGACTTGGTCAGTTCTTGTAGTTGGGTCCGAATTTCGGAGAGTGCCATGGCAGTGTCTAATTTCTCCTCTTGAACCTGCATCTCCTCCATTCGGGAACCCATGCTCATGGTCATCACGGCAAGTTGCTGCTGGTACCTTTATTAGTCAACAACAATAACAAATACCTACGTTTATCAATTGTTCAAAGGGGTCCCAGAAAATCATGAAATGAAACAAAACTAAACAGAATTAGCTACGAAAACACTACTGTCAAATTATGACCATCCTGCATAACTAATTGAACGCATGCAATTTTCACTTCAAATGGGGTGTGTGTATATCATATGCACCAGGAAAAAAACTTTGGTGAAACGTTAGGAAGATAAAGTTAGGAAAAAAACGTGTGTGCTGTGTGCAACGTAACCATCCAGATCTTGATAAATAAATGAATATATATATATTTTTTAAAAGAGAAAACAGGAAGCACAGAAGTCGGTCAAACAAACAATGAACATAAAGACTTTTATCAAAACAAAAAAAAACTTTCTGTCTATCCATAAGTATACACCATGTTCGGATTCGGTGGTTTAGCAGACAAAAAGAAAGAACGCACATTGCATTTATGAAAAATGTATCTAGAAAAGTCATCGTATTAGTGATGGCGGTGTTCCTCTACCATCTCAAAATAAACGGACAGAAAGAAAGAGAGATGCGACTGGAAGAAAACACGGGACAAGGAGAAAGGGAAAAAAATGAGCACATTCATATCATTGGAATAAAGGAGAAGAAAAAGTCTCAACGGGACAACATATAATCTCTACAAGAAAACTGATTTATTACATAACTTTTTGGCAGGATAACAAAAAAGTTCAGGTCTGGCAAAAATTCTTTCTTCTTTCATTCTGCTACTTTCGTCATGCATGTTTATTCCTTATGAATATATATGAACACTGTGCATCATCAACTCAGCATACCACCAACACACACACACACACGTACTATACGGATAAGATGACACGACTGCCTCTCTTTAAAACAAGAACGAAAGAAAAGAAAAAAAGGACAACTTTCTATAAAAAGTTAGAGTAGTTTTGTAGTACATACCCGGGCACAGGGGAAGGCGAGTCCGGCGGCCAAGACCTAAACACACACATACACATACGTGCATAATAACAGTAATAATAATAATAAGACACAATACATAGTTCAATGTATAACACAAATAACATGCCGCGTCAGACTCCCTAAAAATTACTCGAACCAGTCCCTGATTCGAAATATCGTCAGAAAACAATAATATTAGAGAACTAAGATTCTTAACTCCACATGGTACTTACAACAACGTGTTACTTGAGCCTGCAATGTTTCTACGATTCCAAACTTGAAACTTAGATGTCATAGTTTGATAATATATTATGTAGTTGAAAAGTTGCTTAGTCAATTACTTATTATTATTGTACTAGAACTAAGGTTTTGAACACATCATAACCTAGAATTTGTTCGTGATTCATATAAACCATTCACAAAACTAACGGGCAGATGAACTACAATGATTTCGTTACCTACTACTACATTGACTCATTTCTTCGTGAACCTTTTACTACATCTAATATCTCAAAGCCTTTTGTCTGTATTTCAAATATTCTGAAAGGTCCACCTACAAAAAGGCACACCCGCGCTGCGTGTGCACCATATCATAACAAGTGATTGCTGTTCGCGGGTGCCATATTAGTTTTTAGCAACAACAAAGGAAATGACAGTTTGATGATAACAATAAAACAAATACATCTGCCAACTAAAACGGAAGAACGTTCATGTGTATGTATGTATATCTGTTACTCAAATCAGCTTCAGAGAAGTTCTGGTAAAAAATTCTTTCCGCACATTTTGTCTGAAATATGACAAGATGACTTCACATTTCATGCATACAATTTACATTTGTGAAATAATATAGTGATGAATTATTCAAAATACCAATACATAATACTTAATTTAATAAAAATTAGAAACATGCAGATCATCATGTCATATTTTACTACAAATAATAAATTCATTTGAAGTTTTGATTGCAAACTTAAAATTCACATTTTTCTGACGCGCACGTCAAAAAATTAATTTTGAATGTTGAAAAGGATCTGAAACTCACCCATATTCGATACACCGCCCACTGTTTACGCCAATTCCCGATGGCATGTGAAAGTAAAGAGAGTAAAAAAAGCTTTAGAGTGTATATCAATGCCACATATAGTGATATTTAACATAAAAGCATTCCACACTTCAGGTTGTCAGGTTATCAGAGAATATGACTGGAAGAGGGACGGGAGAAAAGGAGAATGATGTACAAGACTTACCTTACATTTATTGTAAGCGTATAAGTAGATTATATATGTTTTCAATAACACCAGGGTATTTAAAAAACGGTGACAGTTCATAAAAGTAGTTTCGCAAGTTCTTGGAACCATTAATATACATATGGCTTATTTTTAACGGTAGCCGCGTAGAATGATTGTATTATGGCAAATTGTACTGCTGTTAGCTGTTAGCAATATCAAATGATCACTCATAATCATCTAAGCATTATCATACGCGACTACTACACAATGTAGCAGAAATCTGTTGGATGTAAATAAGTAGTAGCACACTAGTTGAGTGCGATACATGATCAACAAATACATAAATCATACATTGTTGTCAGTGAACATCGTAATTCAATTTAATATCATGTCCATTTGTCTCTCAACAATGATTTAAATTGCAAAAGTGGTGAAATTTTATTAGAACAGCCAATATAATTATTAGAATGACATCGCATCGTATAAATATAAAACCAAAATTCCATTCCAATAGGCTTTCCAATGAAATGATTCTCCGTGAGCTTAAATTGTCAACACAAAGAAAGTGAGCAGATATGAGCAGCGGAATTGGCGTATCCATTCGACTGATTGCTTTATATTTGCTTGCTCGAGAAATATGTATGATAGAGAAATGACAATGTGATTCGTACGCAACAACATTTCTATAAAATGCACATAAGGTACATTTTTCGGTCCGTATGGTGGAATACTGAATACCTATCTATTATTATCTATGGCCTCGTTTTCTGTTGAAATGTAGTCATTTCAACCCAGTTGATCGAACATGGAATGGGTAAGAGAGTGAAAACAAGAGAAAAATGACTGTACGTGAAACTCAACGTCGAAACAATCAAGTTGAACATTTGACGATGTGATGCAGAAAAATGATTATACGCGCACAGCAAGTTGCAGCAATTGTAACACGTACCCAATAGTGTAAATGGAAGTAGAATAATATGGTAAAACGTTGAGTGTAGGGCTCTACTGCAATATGGATATCTATTCCAAGAGAGTGAGTTTTGGTTGGAACATACACTCTGAATAATTTCCAAAAACGCAAACATTTTCAACAATTCAATCCAATAAAATGAAATTAGTGTATATTGTCATTTAACTCTTCTTCCTTTTCCCTGTATCATATCATCACGCAAACACTGTTATTAAACACAGTGAAAGATAGCGACATATAATTTGGAAAATACAAGCACGGAGAAAACTACAAGCTCGGCCTAGTATCTTGTATAAATTTCCTGGTGTACAGAAGCATTTTCTCTTTTAATGATCATTTCCCTCTTACTCTCGTTCCTCTCTAATTCTCTGATCTGACGTAGGCTTACTGTCAGTCAGTCTCGAAAAAGTGGGAGGAAATCAGTAGCAGTAAAATAGATATGTGTATGTATGCAGAGTACACACTCAGGACATACATCTAAACACAATAAAAAATAATAGCAATATTAGCAATGATAATGGATTCCCTATATTACATACCATCTCCTCTCCTCCGTTTCAGTATCATTCATATGCCCCAGAGATATATACACGGATGCATGATATTAACAATAAATTCAATAATATCATGCCTTCACACATTTTATTATTGGATCTGGTACAATAACTAGCAGATAGTGTGTGGATGCAGTGGGAGAGGAACCACCACCGCCGTTCTAATAGAGCTTGTTTCATTTCATCCATCCATCCGCACAAAATCCACAACTATCAACCACAGGACCGGAACACTTTTGACTACTTTTTACTCATTCCTTCTAACTTTCGTCCATATACACGAGAGTAGCTGCGGACCAATGTATATTACAGAGAAAATTCACTTTAAGGCATACAGTTATTTAGAGATAAAGGACATTTCCAAATACATACATTTTGGGAGAGTGTTCGTATCGCAGGAACCAGTCGTATATTATCTATTATTATACCTTCCCGTTCTACAACAACATACTCCAACCCCTACCCACATCAAGATAGACAGTACTGCTGGTGTAGAGAAGAGCTACGCCATTTATTATATAGTTCGCAAGTACTTTCTCTCCTCTTTACTTTCACTGGCGAATGTAATAAAATTTGCTGGAGGGGCAAAACTGCTACCACTACTGAAAAGTGCCCTTTTCCGTTTGCATACATTTCTCACATAATATAAATGTATACCTACACACACATTGGGGATACATATATTGCATTACCACACAAACCCACATATTAAAACAGTCAGAGTAGATGATATTTTACATGCTAAATGCTACCATAAAATACTGTTTATAATGGGTCCGACCCACGGAGTGAATGAGCCAGCAAGTAATACCAAGAAACTTATAGTTGGTAGTCGGTATCCATCTTCTCCGCTGACCGGGAGATAGAACAAGTTTGCTGGGATGTGATTATGCTATGATCCTATATTACGTATAGAATGTGGTGGTAGGTAAATGTATGTGCGGATGCAAAATGTTGAGTCGTGAGCTTCATGCGGTGGTGGTTGGTTGGTGGTGGTCTTGTTGTTATTATTGCTCGTGCTTTTGATGATGATCATGATGCCGCTGTTTTCTGCTCCTGCAGTTGATAGTAAAGTGTGGTTGTTGGTGATGATGGTATTAGTAAACTAGATATTATATTGATGTGTGTACGTGTATATTATTATTATTATTATATGTAGTCTCGTCGATATTGTGGTAGATACCCTGCTGAGCTGAAAATGGGAGAGGCTCGATCAGCGACATCACAATCACCACCGTACCATAATACTATCACCTATACTATTATTACCACTCTCTGGATGTAGTTACACTACCAACACAAAAAAGACTCAAGGCATCGACATAGCAAGAAGATTAACATATCACCGATGATACCGATGAGGATGATACATTCTTCCACTACCAGCCTTTTTTTCTCAATATCTTACCTTTTCCCAAAAACCTTCAACCATATTTAGCTCACTTCTATGCAAGGAGTAATATGGTATATGGCTGATTTGATTGAAAAGGGATGAAATTGATTGAAAAAAGAATGCCTGGTTGTGCTGCTACATCCATCAACCATTATACACTCGTTAGCGTTCAGAGACTCGCATTCGACATTGCACACTCTGAGAAAACAACAGGCAACAACACTTGTAGTGTGCGAGTGTGGTGTTCCTTGGAGAAAGAAGCAACAGACACATCAAATCTAATCATTTCGTTCCTTTCAAGTCTTAATCAAGACAGCACGGCTTTACATTTTTTCCTGGTTGAGCATTGTGAGAAAAAAACGAGGACTTTGGACGAAGGCTCGAGAGAAAGTCGTAATGGAAAAATAGGATGGGCGGAGACGCTCATGCACACAAATATAATATCATTATTATTATAGATGTTGGCAGTGAAAGGGGATATGTAATAAAAAAGTGTAAAGATTTTCCATATACATAAATAAGCAAGTAGTCAACACAGATAGGTATGTATACCATAATATGGTATCAGGTTACATGTTCTCTGCATTCAGAGTATGCTGCTTTTAGAGACAAGGAAAGTGAAAACCCCTCTTAGCTCTTTATACTCGTGCCCATTGTTTTGCTCTCCCGTTGTGATGTATTTTCTAATGCACGAAGAAAAGCACAAGAGAGAAACAAAGTATTTATGTGAGAATATGATGAGATGCATCTGATGGCGATGATGATGATGAGGATGTTCGCACTGTTTATGGATTTTGTCTGCTGTTGTACTCCTTTACAACGATTCTATTATATGCCTATTACTTTTATATGCCATAAATAGAGGCAAAGACATACGGAGCATTGTGGTGCACAATTTCTTCATGAAATACACACCAGGAAAGGATAATATAGTTCACTAGAGAAAGTAGCAGTATCTGGACGAGGACGATGATGAATGATGCTTTTTTGGTGAGAGAAAACCATCAAGCAAGCAAGCATCCCTACTTTCTAAGCTCTTCCTGTGACGTCCGCCTTGAATTTAGTTATATTATATGTAAGCATATCTTTCACTATATAACACGCGTACATAAATATACATACATAATAAATTCCAGCACAAATCAACAGTGTGCACCATTCTCATCATTTTATTTTCATCGTCTTCACCGCCACCGCACCGCGAACCATTATCCGTCTTCAATGAATCCTAAATAAAATACACGTACATACTCAAATGTCGTCATGTAATGTATGAAGAACAGCTTCGGTATCAAAGAGTTGATATCACATTCACCACAACGCAATACAAAACATATTTTGCCATAAAGCTTTCCCTTGACATCTTATTCATCCTTCTTTATCTTTCACCAACTTTGTTTGAAAACTGATGGTTTTTCAGATTGATGTCGAAGGCTGATACTTCATCATCTTTGTCAGTCACTAGTATCCGTGTGTGTTTGCTCACTACTTATAAAGTCATATTCCTTTTACTAGCACATCATTCCCCAAAAAATCCCCAACTGTATAAGAATTACTACTACGGAACAGGGTTGCCTTTCAGTACAGTGGCTACTAATCTTACATGAATCATAATATGTAGTGGTGATGGTGGTATGGCGGCAACAACGGAACTTTTTTTCTTTAATTTATGTGATCCTTAATGATAGCAATGTATATCTTAGCATCATCATACCATCATAATATGCAATATGCAAACAGGCTATGGGATTAGATATGCAGGGTTGATATAATATATTATGGATCTAGTATAACTTAATAAAAAAGTAGTTATGTGCTTTCATTTGCATTAGAAAATGGTACTAATATAGCGCGCGCACCAACCGGGCATGATAATATACGATGCAGTATAATCGAAAGAGAAACTCTCCAAAAATGTTTTTCATCATCCGAAGAAAAGCTAGAGGAAGGAATGGTCATAAACACTCTCGAAAGAGGAAAATGTAAAGGAGGCAAGTCATATATTCTATCTTTTCCACTACTTTTCTTTTTTGCATACAAATATTTTGGACACACACATGGAAGAAAGTGAAAAGAGCACTGGTGTTGATGGCAATATTATATTATGTTGACTTGTCATGCCTACCCTATAATTTGAAGCGCAAGGGCATGGCCTGCTCCGTTATGTATAAATACATATTTTCAATTCGGATATATGGAATGGTGACTTTTTATAAATACATTATGCGCACACATATGGAGGTAGTTTGATTGTGATTGTATACAGAATGCTATTCGCCATTGCCTCCTTTCGCTTGAGAGCAGGCAAAGCAATTCCTTGAAATTGCAAAGTGTGCCTGCCTACTTTTTGAACGACGAAAATGCACGAATTGTATATATGATGCTCTCTATAAGAGCAGAATCTGACTGCACATCTTTGAACGTTATGAAGCCAAATGAAATGTTGGCCATAGACGTGTACTTATGATTAGCACAAACCACTACAACATTACATTTTAAACATCTGCAGCGAGCATGCTTGTTCGTTTACAACAAAATTTGGATTCTAAGATGGCTGAGATAGAACTCGAAAGTATATAAAACTCATAAAGCTTTTCAGTCGGCTTAACCACTTGAAACGAAATAAATTTTCTTGCCACCATTCATACAGATCCTTGAAAAGTATGTGGTTGTACTTTCATACATGTTTACAGGGTGTACTCCAAGAAACGGGAAAAGTATCACAGACGTACACGTACACACACGTTAAGACATTCATGTGGAGTGAAAGCGAGTACATAGTGGAAGTGAATGAATGGTACAACAAAAGATGAAAGACAAAAAGTTTATACCTATATATTATAAAGATAACGAATTATTATTATTATTACACGGTTTGTGTGTGCATGCATGAATTCAAAGTTGGAATATATCATATATGCATACTTATTTCTGTGTATATATGTGTGTTTGTATAGAACAATGTCATGGATCTCTTCTTCCATTTTCTGTATTCTGCAAAAAAGATTCAATACTGTAAGGACGTAATGTAAAGATCTCGATTTTGACTTCCTGCTCTTGCTGGTATGTGTGCGTTCCTTACCTTGCATTGTGCAGCCAGCATTAAAGTTGTGAAGTTAAAGGAATATCGAGCAACCGGAATAAAACGGCGGACGGACGGACCGACCAACAACACGAGTCAAAAGTGAAAGGAAAAGTACAAAGTGAAAGGAGAAAGTGCACAAGCTAAGGGAAAAATAAGAAGGCGAGTGGCCACAGGGCATAAGAGTGAAACGAGAGTCTGGGAACTCCCCACCCGTTCGTTTGCCGTTCCTTTAGCTATTAACTATATACATTCCACATAGATATATATACCACTTGCCCTAAATGTTTTTCCCTGTGTAAAATTCATGTGCATTTAATATATAAATTCACACATACATATAAATATCCAGTAAAGTATAGTGCCTGTCGCAAAGTGCTTACTTTCCTTTCGTGAGCTGCTGCTCATTTACCGCTATGAACTATATTCACGCAACACACATTCATTATATACATTATTGTTCTCAACATCCCTTACTTCATTTACTGGAGTTAGGACGTATGCATATATATCCACTTGGTAAATACGAGTGTATTTCTATATCTTTTACATTTCAAGCACGAATCACTTGCAGAGGAGGTGCCGGTTTTTTTACTAGTTTAACATGCATGCAAAAGAAACGACTTTTGGCAGAAAACACCGCCACACACATACAACAGCAGAGTCAGAGCAGAGAAGTAGGTACTGTACGTCATTTGGTTAGGTAGGTGGTGTGTATATGTAGATATATATGGAACAACAAGCATTATTGTTATTTTTCGCAGAGCTGAGAGTTCAAAACCTCTCCTACACTTGCACACACATTTTTCCTTCCTTTCCCCAATGTGTGTGCCCTTGTATCAGTATTCAACTTCTACGGATTACCTACTACTATACAAGTACCTAGGTACACAAAGAAAACTCTAGGGCAAGAGCCGCTACTTCCAACTTCTTTTCTTCTTCTGGAATGGAGGTAATGGTGATGTAGCGCAAGCAGTGCCACAATCATCATTCCATTCCATTATGTAATGTCAGCCAACAGAGTAATAAGGTTTTTCTACGCATTACGTCCACTATTACTTTTAGTGCTACTAATACCACCAAACCTTCTTGGCTTTTTACAACAGGCCCCGTGTACACATTTTTCTACTTTTCCTGTATGGACTATAGAACACTTTTCCAACACCGTCATCGCCATGATCTCAAAGTTTGCCAAGTGCTATCAGCTTCTTCCCAGGAAAATATCCCTTTTATACTTATTCCGTACTGAGAATACTTTCTCTCTTCTCTCTAGTATGCATGTGTGCATGCATTATGGACATTTTATGAGCATCCGCAAGAGTTTGTTGGGGCATCATCATCAACATGTTATTCATCGTTTGTCGTCGTCATCATCATAAAAAACTTGAATCACATTCATAAGAGCCAAACTTTTTTTAAAGTTATTTTTTCTTCACTCGCCGCGCTCACCACCACTGCCACAAGCACCATCATCACCATCAAAGAACCAGCTAACCAAACCTTAAGTCACTAGGCTCGCCATGTTATATTAAAAATGAACGTTTATGTGCTTTTTGGTAGATATTTCTTCACAGCACTACTACTACAATGATAATCAGAATGAAGATTATATGGGAAAAGATGATGATGGCTAAAAAGATATACTGAGTCATAGTGGATATCATAGTAATAACACATGATTGTATTGAACAAGTTGTCTGTTAGCTTTATATCCTGTATAAATGGCGGTTTCAGACGTCATATTTTGCGCCCACCGTTTCATCATTGATTTTGGAGCAGTGAAGTAAAAGTAAGAATGGTGGAAATGTACATGCATGTGTACCTACTTTAATAAGGATGACTGAAGTTTTTTGTCTTGATGGTGGTAGAAATGTCATTCGCTACGGAGAAAAAACCAACCGACCAACCAAAACGATGGTACGGTGAGTTAGTGATGATGGCAGTTGGAGTGCGTATGTACTTGTTCCTTTCTTTAAATAACAAAGAGCTACTCATCTTCCGCTTCTACTGACGTTGGTGGAAGACATTTTTACTTCATTTGTAGGAAGAGAGAAGAAAACAAACTGGAAGCATTCCAGTATATCAAAGAAACTCATTTGCATTCCTCTCATCCATTTCATTATGAAGGAAAAAGAGAGGGAAATAGAATGAAGTGAAGTGGCTGGACACCGATAAAAAGGAAAAAGGATGCTGGAGAAGGACATGCACACAATATTTACGACCACCAACACAAGCCAGCCGCTAACACATCAGATGAAAAAAGAGAGAGTCATGTCGGGATGCAATGATGCTGGTGTGCTGCTGCTGTAACGCTGCCATACCACAAAACTTTACTTCTCCTGATACGTTTGAAGGAATGGAGGAATGGTGTGGGTTTGTTATCGGCACTAGATTTAATATAAGACTAGTGAGTTCATTGAGACATATACATGTACGGATGTAGTTTTATAGTACAAAAATGTATTTCCACACAAACGGAAAGACGGGACAAATTTTTAGGTTTACATAAGGCTGCAGTCGTATCAAGAAGAAATTTTATATGCATCATGTACGTACGTGCATCATCATCACAAAATGGAGGAAGAGGAAACGTATACTACCAAGGAGGTGGTCAGTGAAGAAGAAATAACCATATGGAAATGGTGAGCAAATATTGTCCACAGTCCATGATCATGTGTTCTACACTCGAAAAAAACATCACTGCCGGCAGTAGTAAATTCTTATTAGAATGCACATACACGTGTATATAAATACGTACTATGTATAATACTAAAAATCCCACGTATGTATGAATTTATGAATACAAAAAAACTTTAGTAGACAAATTCTGAGATTCGACAGCATCTTAGTCGTCGTCACTCTGTGAAAAAAATCCCTCGTTTTTAGGTTATCCATCTTATGCTGTCCATTCGACTGCTGACTGTCCCTCTTTTTTATTCCCTTTTCGAATACCACTTTCATCAACTCATTCTATAGGCAGTGCTTTCCGAGAGAGAGAGAGAGAAAAAAAACCCACAAGCAGTAGGCTCAGGACAAAACTGGGGAAGTCAAGGTAGAAAGGAAAGCAGAAAGGAAAGGTTCTTAACATATTACACTTTTATATAATAAGATTTGCTCAAAAATAAAATATAGTATGTAGTATTCGGCATATGGTCTACTGTAGAGGGATGAGCGTAAAATACTATATGTCATCGTCAAAAGCTGTGACTCCAAATCAAATGTCTTGAATCCTTCTGTAGCAAGTGCATGTTCCGTAATATTTATATACACCTTCATTCACATTACCTATACCGTAGTTAATGTTCTCTTTCGTACATACATAACACGCACTTTTGGACAGAAGGCGTTATCTAGCACAGAAGCAAGTTTTGTAATTCATGTAGGATGTATAGGAAAAGGAAGGGACAATGAACACGTTGTATACTAGTAGTAAATAGTTTGGTCTCCGTTTGCCGTTGAGGGAATGATGGAATAACTTTAGAAGGAGTTTATGTGTAAGTGGTTAGCCGCTTCTTTTCTCCAGAAAATGCTGATGCTTTGCTTGGACACTGATGGGACTGGAAAACGGAAATACTACTTGTATTGACAGACGTGGATAGAGAAAAAGAGAAACGCACTCAATTCCAATTTTTTCTTAGCTGCTTCCAAACGCGAGTATTTCATTTTTTCTTTTGCTTTTTGGCACTTGCATTCATTCACTCTGGACCATAGTGCATGTGTACATCATTGTAAGACATGTATTATACCTACTTGAAATGAAAGAAACCCTTCAAGGTTTTTTCGTACCATTACACTTTCACTCACTCACTACTTCGCTTTGACACTGACAACCTAGTCTATCATGACATTCTTCTCATGATGGTAAAAGTAAGAACGGACTACGGTTTATTTACGTCATCATTTTCAACCACGGCTTCCTTACAATTCAACCCCTGCTTCGTTTCACTTCTTTCCAAACATCTTTATTTAATAATAAAATGGACACAAATAGAACTACTTCAGATGATGATCCTTATGACACTACAGCTACACCATTGTATCCATTCTTTATCCTCCACCGAAATCATTGTGCAACTTTTCTTCAAATGAGACCTGAGATAGGAACTAACAAACTAGGATTGTGTGGACCCTGCTGCTGACTTGGTTTCTGAAACACGGTCTACCAGCCACATCATCACTCGTTTACCCATGTTGCTTCGGAACAAAATGACTCCACTTGCTGTAAAATTGCCGTATTTGTTTTAAGTAATTCCACAATGCAAACTGGATGAAGATGAAGGTATCCTACTCAACGTCTATATCGAAATAGGTAAAATCTAAATACGTGCTCAAACCATGTAACAATGACTCTGATGCGAAACCAAACCAAATGTAACGGCTTTAGTTTATTCATTACGTCAATTCAACCAAGGAGTCTGAAAGTACATGAGATAGACGGAAACTGGTAGAACAATTCAGCTTATGTAAATTACAAAGAGGTATAAATAGAACCAGGTTATTTTTATTCAACAGTAAGCTATACAGCATGATGGAAAATGGAGAAGGATAAAATTCTGTAAACGTTTAGTTTTGGATCATATCACGTACATGGCTACGTCACGTCATAATTTGAATTGCGTTGGTGGTGGCATAAGCGTAAAACAAATAGCATCATCATCATCTTCGCAAGTGAACCTAATGCTGCATCAACCTCAGCTTCGCACAACACCGCATTGTCACCACTATATACCTTCATCATCGTCATGATCATCAGCAGCAATAACATTTTTCCGGAATCGGTGTACTCTAGTAAATAAAACAGGCTAGCGAGAAAAACCAAACGGCTGACTGACGGAAGCGACAGAAACAAAATGGTAAGTAGTCCACACAAGATTGAAAAGATGAATTGGTGAAGAAGAGAGACGAGTTTGTTATGTTATCTCTTCTTTTCTTGTTGTTCTTGTTTGTTTGTTGACTGCTGCCTTGTGAGTGACTGAGTGAAAGTAAGTTTTACAAAAAGGGGAGCAAGATAAGCGTAAAAAATACCACGTCGGAGGTTACAATATATATTTTGGTGGTTTGGTTTTCCTAACACACAACATAGGTATGCATGAATCTGTCTGGTGGGAAAACGTTCCTTTTGCTTGTCTCACACAACTTTTTCTTGCTGTCTTTCTCTTACTCAATTCCCTCTCTTCTTTCTCTCTTCTTTGCTCTGCACTGTTTATCGGGAATACAAAACAACAACAACAGAGTTTAATATTGTGTCTGTATGAGCTTTTGTTTTGTGTGCACTTTTACACAAATATAGCAACCACACGAAGAAGCCGAGATAGACGTAGATGAATAGGCCAACACAAAGAGATAAATTTGCTGCTTGGCCACTTTCACTCTATAGTTCACAAAGTTTATGTGTAGGTAGGTGGTAGGCATATGCATATCTTGTCTGTCCTTATCCCCCCATCCACCACTACCGTCACACACACACACGCAGCTTCGGCTCATCGAAATATTTATATGCTAACCGCATGCATGAAACATGTAGAACAGAGAAATTGGAGAAAGGAGGAGAGAAAGCGAGATATAAAATAAAAACACAGTATGGAGTAGTGTCAAAGGGAAACTTTATGTAGGAATTCCGGTGGAATATGTGGGATGCTGATGATGATGACAATTATTATCATCTTGTTTTATATAGAAAATGGCATACATTCTGAATGTATTTGCGTACGACAGCAGTTACCGCAAAGCAAATTAAGTGTCTGATATTTTAGATCTGAAAAAGAGAAGGAAAAGATCAACGAGACTCAGCACTGTCAGATTTACATATAAGAATATAGTGTCAGGTATGTTTGTATGTATATCGTAACTGCTTGGTTTTCGTAAGTGTTGATCGTAGGGCAGAGAGAGAGGGAGAGAGCTGATGATGATGATGGTCTCATCAATAAAAGTAAAGTGGTTGAGATTCTTACGGATTGCATGCAATAGTCGTAACACACGAGAAGGCCAACGAACCATCATTCCTGCTCTACATACATAATAAAAAAACTGATCCACCGTTGCTGTTGTTGGAAAATGTTGTAAAATTATGTACGTACCTATGTATCAGTTACATATGTGCTATGAAGTATACAACAAACTATGGAATCACTGTTGTTCCCTCTGCGGCTTGTGCATTTTCCACCATCTTATGAATCTTGCAATCTCTACACTTACAATATTATTTCCATTCAAATGTCAAAGATCAATGATTTCCTAAAATTATCTTGCGTGCTGAAACCGTGTGGACCGTCAGCAACAGACAGATTGCAAAATCATGCAGAGTGTGGATGGGCAGCAAACTGTGACGCGCTGGGTTAATACAATCCTTGAACCCTGGAATGGTGATGAAACCTACTTCTTTTTTCTTTTGCAAAACTTTTCTTGGAGAGCAGGAAGTAGGAAAACAAGTTGCAAAAGTGTACAGATCATGTTTACATAAATAAAAGCAATATAAACTACCACTTCTATACAATCCTATTATGGATAGTGCAGTGTACATACAAAACAGAGAGAAATACAGATATACAACTGTTATACATTCCTTCGCTAGACCTCTATGAACCTTAGATCGCGGAGTAATATTTGGCCAGCGTGAATAATTAAGATTTAGCATTTCCTCTTTTAGCCGGGTGATGAATAGTTGAGCAAAAGCAAAGTCATTTATTTGCCTGTTCTTACCACCCCTACAACATCTACGGCTAAACATAATATAAGTACACAAACATATGATGTTTAAGTGAGAACGCAATTTCTCCTCATATTTCTAGCTTTTAGCATTAACGAGCAGCAGTGAGCACTCTCATTTCACGTCGTCCGTCTTGACTATAAATGCTTCTGTTGCCTTTGTACAGCTAGTTCCATCACATTTCACAACCTTTTCTTCTTCCTCTTCGCTGTGCTGATGTGTATGGGTTCGCTTTCTCTGCTACTAATACTTTTCCTCATGTTAACAACACCCGGTACAGACTAACAACCGGGATTTTCTCTTATGAAAGGAGCACACAAACTCACTCAGAGTGAAAAATACAGGATTTGTTGAACTATAGGAGGTGACATGAGGACATAACTCATTTGATTCTTTCTTTTTTCCTCCTCGTCCTTTTCTGTACGAGATTTCCTTCCCATATTATACAAATTGTAAAGTCGTACAAACAAACATGTAGAACAGGATAAGAAGAAAGCAGTCGACGAGAAGAAGAAATGAATGTAGAAAGAATATGCAGGCTTTCTTTTCTTGTTCCTTCCGTCCTTCCTCTCATTCTCATGTTTTGAATCATCGTCCTCATCATTGCCACCATTTTCGCATAAATAAATACATTTTTAGTGCACGTCTTATTACGGAACTTAATACTTCACATTGGCGAAGTATCTAGCTTCACCCGCCGTGCATACTTAGAATGCGGACTTTGGATTGTTGTCAGCTGTACGGTTATACGCAATACTTGAATTTTTTTATAATCTTGTATTGTGTAGGAATAGGAAAGAGGATTCTTTCTGGTGATGACTGCGTGAAAGCAAAGTAGTTGTACAAACACAGTTTGGTATATGTAGAAATTACACGTGTTGTGCTATGTAACAGAAAATATACTCTCTTCTCTATTTCTCGAAAGATATGTAATTTACAATAATACACATAGGAAGCTCTTCATGCTTTGAACTCAGTCAGTGTTGTGTACGTACTGTGAACAATAATGTATATGAAACTACAAGGAAAAAAATAAGGAAGCTACGGAGAGCGAACAATAAGCCAGATCAAACCAGCTTTATAACATCTATTCATACAGATATTCATATAAATTCAGTAATGTTGCTGTGTGAGCTCTGTCAGTTGAAGGGGAAAAATAAAGCTAGTGGAAAAATAAGAAGAGTTTTTTTGTTTTGTATGAATGTTAAGTCAAATATATGCATCTGTATAGATGTTGTTTGTTGTTGATTCTCTGAGAATACAGTTTTAATGTTGCTGGCTGACTGGTAGTTTTTTTGCTTTCCCTCAACTTTCACCTTGGAGGGGAAAGTGAAAACAAACTGAAAACACGGGAGAATTTTTTTTGCATTCAGCTCCCACAAATCTATACTAAAAGTAAAATCCCATCGTGCAAATGCACACGCACACAAATTGTGTGAAAGTACAAACATTGAACAAGTGCATAACATATGAAAAGTATTTTCCACATTTGTAGCTGGTGGTAACTTTTAATTTTCTTTAGTGTAGTTTCTCCATCTTACCTTTCTATAACGATAAAAATCAAATGATAAAAAGTGAGGTGGGTTATAAATTCAAAAAAATCCAGTAGAAACGAACCAAATGTATCCATCCTGACAATAGATAATACTAAACATAAGTATATATATTACATAAACACCTTAGAATCTTATATAAATCGGTTGAAAGCAAAACACCTCCAACAGCGGTGTGTGTGGTGAAGGAAGGATAAAAGGACAGTACAGATACAAGACTCATAACCTAGTAAAGGCACATAGGTCTCAAAACAACATTGCATGATCTGTCTGTCTGTTTTGTCAGCCGTATAACCGTTGTCAGCAATTGCTGAGACTGCTATTAGTAATATGTACTGGTGAGAAGTTGTAGTAAGTCACAGTGCCAGACCTAGTGCCATCAACCAACCAACCACTGCCACAGCTTCAGGATAAAAAATAAAGTCGCTGCTAAAGCCAGTAGTCAGTCGTCCTGCAAGATGTGTTTTCGCATATCAGCTTTTTACCAGGAACTAAGACCTATACACATCTCAATCCCACATTATGTCTAACTCGGGTAGAGTTTTTCTGCTGCTGTGAACTCAGCATAGTAGCAAACATGATTGTATGTTGTATAAAGACACGTGGAAAGTAGATCATAATATTTCTACGTAACGATATATGATACCATATAAAAAGGGTACATTCTCCAAGAAAGGGTTCGGTTGGACTCTGAATCTCTCACACAGACAGAGCAAATCAGATTACCTGGTGGCAAGTGACAAACTCAAATCACTGTACTGTGACGGAACCCCAAAAACAAATACATTCACATATATATATACATATACGTCTACTCATCCGACAGTCTCCCTTCAACATTTTAGTCTGTGAAGCACTTTCTTCACACTTTCCCCTACATTTTAGCAAAGTACTTGGTGTGGGAGGAAGATAAAGATGATGATGGTAATAATAGCGAACAAGTCTATACATTTTATATTCTTTTTGATATACCTTCAGAATTACATTTTATATTGTTTTGGATATACCTTCAGAATCTTCTTATTCCTAGAATAATCGATAAAAAGGTCTTCGGAAGAATTTTCTGAGAATAGGTATATATCAATGGGTCCGTGAAGTGCAATGTGCAACCAATTAAGTTTTTTTTGAAGTATTAGTACCCAAATACAGAATTTTCTTTCTAATTAAAATGTTTCCTTCTTTCGTTTTGAACAAAAGTTGGACAATTTCTAAACATGATTATCTATTTTAATCCATTTTCTTCAGGGAAAGCATACATAATTATGCTAAAATCCTACACTCATTTAGATAACTCGGATATGGTGGTATTTTCTCCCTTTTACTTCACAAGTAGCGACAACAGGTCTGGATAAGTTCCGATTCCATACGCGGTGAGTACATACAGAAACGAGGCAATCAAGAGAAACTATCTAGGATCATGCTCTTTTCACTCACCCCAGGAATGATTGCACACTTCACTTCTCATGATCCTCAAACTTTTCAATTCGGCAGATACGAAAGCGGAAATGCCAAAAAGAGAAACAAACAAAAGATCACAGTGAAACGCACAAACACTACAGTGCCGTCATGCTCAAATATCATATTATATTGTCATATTATTATTTCCCCTTTAAATTTAATTCTTTTCCTCATAAAAATGATCACATATTCTCCGACTAGACATTCTCATAATATTTATTTCACCATATTGATGAATTGAGTACCTTCCACAAAATATTAATTGGTGTAGAAGGGAAGATGCTTCAAAAGTTATCTTCATTTCAATTTTATTTTGCATTTTCTTTTGCCCCTCACATCCGTACATTCACTCATTTTGAAGGCTACAGTGAGTAGTTTTCGACTGTACGACTAAAAACGAACCAAATACCATTCAACGCGACACGCGATTATGAAAACAAAGCTATAAATGATATGCTGATAATGACTGTTACTTCAAAACGAGATTCGCTTCTATTCTTTGTTTGTGCAGATGATCATCCCACATTAGTTCGCTGAGTCATGTAAAACAAAAGGCAACGGTATTCGAGTTCGAGTATGGGCAAATTTTTATCATTATTCCGGTTTTGCTTAAAAGAAGGCAGAAAATTCTCGTTAAATATTGTTTATATACCCTTCTAATGGATTTGTTTGGAAGCACACCAATATGCGCTTTCACTCGGTCCTCCTCCCCATCTATCACTTGTATTGAGTATTGTATATTTTCTACCGCCAAAATAGCATAATTTTCAGTTCTTTTGTGTAGCGTATGCATTATTCTCACTCAGGAAAATAATAATAAAAATGAGAGCGAGAATAAAGGGAAAGAAAATGTTCCATTCAGTTTCCTTTCTCATACAGCTAGCAAAATGTGTACGGTACTTGTAGGTACAATGTAGATGTATAAATACATAATGTGCAATCGTGAGTACATTGCGTTATCATCATGTTTGTGATATAAAAAGCGATAATATAATGGCAATGTCCTCTTTCATTGGGATTGCTTCTAGCAGAGCATTGAGCACAAAACCTATAATAACATCTCTCTTTCCAGGTCCTTGTTATAATTTTCACATAACTGCATTTTCCGTCTACATGATTTTGATTCCCATCTCCCTCTGCTGATCATTGGTTTTAGAAGAGCGAACACTCGTTTGTAGAAAAGCCATTACTTGAGTATATAAGGTGGATGGAGAAAGTAGAAAACAAACCTTCTCTCTAGTTTTACTCTTCCAAACTCGTTTACAAAGGAGTATGAGCGCTATCTTTCTCCCTTTCAGAACGATTATTTTTTCGTATGTTCCAATCCAATGATTGTGTTCCGTAAATGGATACTGATTTTGTGCCATTGTCTTTCTGAT
>JAHZMV010004633.1:2542-17884 GCA_027743765.1 Coecobrya sp. COE2 | reverse complement strand
TTGAAGCTACAAAATCAAAAAGGGGATATATGAGAAACAAAATTTGTCGAAAGTATCTGATGTCACTGCCAAATTTAAAGATACGTATTGGCTCTAGTAATTTTTATGATAATATCATTCCTCTTAATCTAATAAATTTTAATGTAGATCACACAGTAAATTTCCTGTTATTGTAAAAGTGTATACATCAAATAAGATGATTGCTAGATTATTGGCGATTTGTTTGAATGTTGGGATTGAGTATACTGAATATAAAACTGGTCATACTCTTTCTCGGCATCAATCTCGTTACTCGTATCCAAATCCTTGCTCGACAAATCGTGCAGGTATTTTCAATGAATTAAAAATGTTTGTAACATACCACAACACATAAATAATTAAGGACTACTTCTAACAAACGGAATAAAACTACTGCAATAGTGCAATCAGAAAATAGCAACAAAAAATGTATAGCAAAGTTTAAATTTTAAAGAGTATAGCTAGAACACAATAAAATCACAAAGCATTTATCATTATTAGGGATAAATTTTATCCCACATCTAGAGAAACGTTGAGACAAATAAATATATCCAAATATGAAACCAACACTCATCTGAAAGACAAGAAACCACGAAAAGCAATAGGCTTCATTACAATTAATTCTAGACTGGAATAAATGAATTTGCAATGGTTCCTATTTTTCATGATGTTGATAACATGTGCATCGACAAAATATATTCAAGCCATAAATTTAAAAAAAGGAATACAATCTGTAGACGTTATTTGCTATCAAATCTAAAGATACTTATTAGCTCTAGCAATTATTATGACCACCCAATACCATACCTCTTAAATCTGATAAACTTTAATGTTGGTAAATAGTGAATTTCCTATTACTCTTAAGTGTGTTAATGCTTTCAATTGTGATTAAATAAATGTCAAACTGGAGTATTTAGCTTTAATTGGAGTTACTTACTTGATTGATATTTTTTATTTTGTACAAATGAATTACATAGTCATAATTTTATCATTAAAAGTGTGCGTCAGTACTAATGATAGTAGCACTTGTTTCCTTCGATGTACAAGGTATACATAGCTTAATACTTAAAAACAGTGTTTGATACATGCGACACTAGGAAAAAAATTATGAAATTACGATGCAATACAAAAACCATGCACTTTATGCGGAAAAATTATAACTTCCTGGGAATATCATCCAACATGGGTTGGTTGCAGCAAAAGTGAAAACTTCACTTTTATCATCACTGTACTTACCTTTGCATGTGAAAAAAGGGTTAGACAATCCGTCGCCCTTTTACATGCATAGGTATTCCTGTGTAGGTACTACTTACGCATTAAAAAGGCGACTGATCTAATCCTTGTTTACATGCGAAGGTAGGTACAGTGATGATGATGTTGGAGGAGTAAACGGGTAAGTTTACACTTTTGCTGGTTGGTTGGCTGCCACATTTTCATGTGCTGTTGCGGGGTAAGATCAGAATTTCATGGAAAGTATTGTCTATATGGGTTTTGGTATGATTAGTGATTATTGGTAAATGTATTTTCTTTATTTAGTACAGGTCCGTTTACCACCGTGGAGAAAAGCTTTTACCGCGACTGCCTGACAGGGCCAAGCCGTCTGTTTTTAAATGAAAATTGGACCTAATTGACGAGAACAAGGTTGAAGCTCCATACAGACTCTTTCGTGGTGTGTTGCTGACATACAAGAATGTTGGAGAGGTGACAGCTACAGTGTGTAGTGTATACCTAAGCCACATGGTTTATGTACGAAAGTTGATGCACGACCAGCAGACAATTGGCAATGCTACACAAACAGAAGGAATTGAGGACACACAAATAGGCCAGCACTAGCAGAAAATCGTAAAAGTTAATTTTCGAGTGCTGACAAGTATCATATGGAGCAAAGAAGGCAAGCCATTTAAGAAGGCAAGAATTTAACAAAACGAAAGAGATCTTAAATGCGGACGGACGATGAGAAGATGCTATTCCACGGATGACAGTGGCGATAACGGTCATGATGAGAGGATAAGGTGACGTTGAGGACCCATGTGATAGCGGTTTTTGTATTACGATGACTCTACTAGGAAGCAACATCCGGGAAATCTCGATTCATCGAAATCGATTTGTGCTATGGTCGCTGGACATTGTACGCCCTCAGGCTGATCCCTCCTTTGACGTTTTCTTGTCCCCTTCAAATATCCGTGATCATTCGACCGACTATAAGGCAGATTTTGAGAAGCAAATATGACTGGGTCACGTGTATGACGAGATTATGGCTCGGTTAAATAACAGCCAAACCAAAGCAGTCACCACAATGCACAGCAGTCGTCTCTCATTCACAGAGGGACATCCCGGAATGGGCGAAACTTTCACTCTGGCAATGGCTGTCGCCAGTTTGTACTGCAAGGAAGTGGGGATTCTGGTTGTTCGCGCCCCCTCAAATTTTGAAGTGGCTCCCACGCCCCCGCGGATGTGGCTTTTGAATAACTAAAATCTGTTAAGCAACAGCACATTCTAAAGTTTATGATCATTGTGTGCATGGTGGCAAACTATGAAGAAAACAACGGCACAGGTAAAATGTTTAAAAAATACACCCAAATTCCAAATGACAATTTTGTTTGACCATAATAAATTAGACAGTTTTGCAATTATAATTTCGCCATGTTTGTTTGAATTTCATTGCAGACGGTGATTAATTGCATGTCCAAGTTCGGTCGCATGGGCGATGTTGTTCAGAATATACCGTCAATGCTATCATTGACAGTAAGTGGATACTTTATACTTAAATGCTAACTAATGTTTTTCATTGCGTCCCTTTTCAATTCTCTAATCATTTGAGATTATTTTATTTTCTCTTTATAGGAGAGGCCATTTGGACTCGCTGGTCTGCAATACCACGAGAGAAAAGTTTACAGAGCACACAAAGGCTGTATCACCAGAGAATTTCTTGCACAAGCTAATGTGGTTGTGTGCACAGTTGGATTTGCCAGTGATTATAGGATAGAAAGTACTCTGAGCGTCTTGGAAAGTTTGGATTGTCGCCTCATTGCCATGAACCTCGATGAAGCATCTCTAGACATGATTGCAGTAAGACTAACTCTATTTCACTTGAATCCTGCGCGACTCGGTTTTCTCGGAGATGATTATCAATTGGATCCGGTAACGGCTGACCCAGGTGCCCTGACTGCCGGCCTGAAAACGTCATGGATGTAAATCCATTGAGCAACGTAAGTAAAAAACAAAAAATAAACAAAATCATCAACAACAACAACAACCATCTAAATAAAAATAATAAAATCCCAACCTCAACGGATCCGTCGAGGAAGTTTCCTCACCAAAAGCCTAATGCATGTATTTTTTGTTTTTTTGTCAGTGATCATTTTAAAAACAACAACATTTTTACAATGTGACAATGTACATACTGAATGACTGAGCCAATTCATGACGGATGACGGAGTCGTCAGCAAGTTCATGAATGAGGGAAAATTGGGGTCTGCACCATCTGTGATTAAAACAAATACTACAAATTATGCAAACAATTCCGATATGCTCCTTGAGTTTCCGGAAATCACCAATTCTAACATGGGAATTTATACATATGACGGCTTTCAACTGAAAAATGCAAGACAACTGCATGAAATTTATTCACTCTGAAAATACAAATTCACCAATTCTTTACACCAAGATACTTACAATTATATTGTTCTTCATTTAATAATTTTTCATTTATTTACAGGAAGGAACATCATGGACCAATGACCACGAGCTGGCCATCACAAAGAATCGCCTCTAGCGGTTGGACAGGGCAAAGGCTGACCTGGGTGATGTCGCAGTGATTGCCATGTACTACTCGTCGAAAACACTGCTTTTGCATATGCAAGCAAAAATGCCTCCCCGTTTCAAGGTAAGATGAAAACATTAAAAATTTGCATACCCGTACAAATCAATCAACTGTTACTCTTATGCTAAAATGAGGCCGCTTTTTCTTTATCTGTTTTGTTTACAGAAAGTTACTATTGCACATGCGACAGTTTTCAGGGAAAGGAAAAAAGGATCGTTATCGTTAATCTCGTGAAGTTCATTTACCAACATAATGTTGGGGTTATGAGAGATTCCTGTAGGATTAATGTTGCCCCTTCTCGTGCTAAAGACTACTTACTTATTAATGGCCACAACCCTACGTTTGGACTGTGCCAGATTCCTGATATTGAAAAACTCTTTACACTTGAAATTCTGGAATTGGGAAAGGTGAACATAAAGGTGATGCGCAGCAGGGGTGCAGGTGTGGACGAACACTACAAACTTAGCTTGAACGTGGCTTATGTGCTCACGCTGAGAAATAGCGGTAAGGTTTCCTAACTGCTTGGACTTGTAAGATCATGTAAATCTCTCGTAGAAGGTCTGAGTGCTTTTGGAAAATGAAATAGGTCTGCTGTTGAAAATTCTTTAAGTAATCAATTAGTTCTTAGTACTTTTTCTCTTGTAATGCCAATTAAATCAAACATATCAATCAAAGTCTGAGTGCTGTTATAAACTTTTAGTGTATATTGTAAAATTGTCTTTCGTTCATTCTCATTCGTACTCATTTCATTATTTTAGTTCTCTTCCTTCATTCTTAAACTATCATATTTCATCAATCGTCGCGAGACTTGAGGGATTGCACAAAACAATTATTTGCCTTGCATTACTCAATACACCCTGGATGGATGGAAGAATGGAATGGAAAACTAGATATTTAAAAAGATATCAAACTGAACATACACCATGGAGGCTATCTACTCTCATGCACCTCCAAATGCGTGTCTACATAAAACTGTTGGGGCATAATGATCCACCGGCAAGCTCCACCATTCGGTCTATTCGGGGAACACCACAAATGCAGAAACAAATACACGATGAGATTATACAACCTGATTATTCCTGTTCAAGCAAAGTGTCATTCTACATTTCGTTATTCTGATGATAACGTTCATCCAACATTTTCACTTGGTTTGGTTCTTCCAAACAAAGCTTTATAAACTCATTAAAGTTATTTTCATTTTTTAAACATAAATTTCATCATCCTCCACTATTTTGGTAAGTACTCCGAAAGAGTTCCGAAAGAGTTTATTATTTTATTATTTATTATCTTTATTATCAACATGAATCCTCAGGAGTGCTGTTTGGGGGTAGTTTCAAGGTTTGTTTAATTATTTATTTTTACAAAAATATCACAAACCGTAATGATTGCTGTAACTATATAATAATAGTAAGTGTGTAATGGTTTGTGTTTTTTCAGAACTGTGGCATTTCCAAAGGGTTTATTGAGATGACCAGGAGATGAAGCACCTTATCAAAACCTTAGCCCCGGATCAAAAGATTCCAGTACTCCAACTGGTCCAGCGTTTAAGCAGCGTCTAGGGACAGAACCCTTTTCCATTTCTACATCCAGGCTATTACCAGAAGCAGGTGCTTCAGGCCTGCGTTACCACCGGAGGTGAGAGGTACAACTACGGATCCGTGGAGAATGGTCAAGTTCTGGAACTTCTTTTCAAGCAAGCTCACGTAAACCTGATTGATGAACTACTGGAGCAACTGTTTCATGAGAGTCAAGAGTTGGTGACTGACGGCCAACAAGGACTTTGACAACGTCCCAACCCAAAACAGTGTCAGTATCACTATTGGAATCAAATGTGCCACCGTCAAGTCGACTGAACAAGATCAAATGTGATCTGTAGTCTACGACTACAATGATTTGTGGATCAGTTGCTAACTGGACGAATAAGCTCTCTCGATCGGTAAGATAATTAATTATTTGACAAATGTATAAAGCACCATGGTGTGCTAAATTTTATAGTTGTATTGATTATATATGATGTATCTATTTTGGGTTTTTTTATTATTATTTTTCGTTCCTGCAGGATTACATTGGTGCTTGTGAAAGTTGGTCCAGTTTCCGAACAAAGCATTGGCTGTCTCGCCTTTTGGGTGGAACTTTTCAGGATTGTTTTTGTAAACATCAACAAAATCGACGTCGTACTTGCAATTGATTGCAATCACTTGATTTCATAACTTTGGTAACATTTCGAATTTATTTTAAACCTTTATATTAGATACCTGGTGTGCTGGATGAAATAATTCTACTCTAACTGCTGTTAATTGTTGCAATATTTACAAAGCTATGTCAAACAAACATTAAAAATCTTAATGGACGGGGAGGGATTTATAATCTTTTTTTAAAATAATTCACGGTTTTAGCCCACTAAAATATTAACGGCGTCGAACTTCAGAATTCAGGCAGTTACCTCTCGATAGCGTTTTGCCGTACAAACTCGTTTTATCGATCATTTTCCCATCACGCAAAACAGTAACGTGTCCGCAAGATTCAAGTCAAGCAGTTTCCTAGACATCATCGTTGCATTGTTTGAAGTTTTATAACTTAATATCATATCAGTTAATTTAAATTATCTTGTTATCCCGTTTCCGAATGTCTATTGGGAAGAATCAAAATGGAGTGCGAAAATAATCATTCTATTAATAAGGCCCTTAGCAAACTCAAACAGAAATTTTTTGCGCCAATTCGCTGTTCCTTATTTGCAACTATGACGTTGTTCTAATCATTCTGTCAGAAGTTCATTTCTAATTACTAAGTAGGATATTGTGATAACTATAAAAATTATAGGTGACAGAAATGTATGTATGAAATAATGAAATGCAAAAAGGTTAACAAATGATTTGAGTGTGGCATGTCTTGTGGAAAGTTGCAAATGATTCCTTCAGGTAAATACAACGGTTTTGGAAATTATTTTGGTGCCTATTAAAACTGAACTTACAGGCATGAGCTTTCAATCAACTCCTAATTCAATTAATCTTTGAAGTTGTTAGTTTGCTCGTTACTTAATCAAAATATTAGCACGCACGGAACAAAGTGCAGAAGACAAATACTCATTTTGTTATTGTTTACAAATAATTGGGAACATTGTCTTCTAACATTGTAAGCAAACCAGAAATAGGGAATAAGTTTTCTAATCACTGCGAATGCCTAATTTAACCGATGAAGTAAATGCATGGTAATTTTTTACGCATTTTAACAAAGTCGTTCAAACACCAATGGAACTTTAATCACATGAATTTCACCAAAGTTATTTACTGCTTACATAGTATTATATTATACTTCAGGGCACATGCTTGAGTAAGGGGGTACTGGGTTCGAATCCCGGCAGGAGTAGAAAGTCTTTGCTTTCGTAACCCCACTCTCAAGACCTGGTTTGCTAATACCACTTGGCTCTGTGAGTGTCGCTTGCGACCAGTACGGGGTGGGTATCCTGTAGTTCCCTTCTACAGGATCCTTACAGAGTTACTTCTCTGTGAGATGCCTTGTTTAGGGTGTTTCTGTTTCGCCTCTTTAGAGACACGGGCACCCAAAGTCGTCCTAACGAAAACAGCAGTGACTTACCCACAGCTAATTAGGATTGACTATAAACCTTGGTTTTAATTTTAATTTAATACTCACAATTCATTATTTTCTTTACTTGTGAATCTAACCGATGTTCGGTTCGCATTTTAACGTTCAGAGCCAATTTATGCATTATAGATTCTTCAATCATGGAATTCTGCTTGCTTGTTCAATAAAAAGTATCGACTCAATTAAGTAAATGATTTTGATTTAAATATATTGTCCAAACTCTATTATGAGACCGCTAGCTACAAAATTAAGAAATCTGATTTATAAAGATAATCCCAGTTTTCTAGAAAAAACCGCCCTAGATATAATTGGAATTATGGTTGGATAAAATCACAACAGCTTAAGTAAGTTTTGAGGACATAATTATTATTGTGGGAATTTTACTATTTCAATAAATAGATCGTTTCTTTTCATATGCACATTAGACACACTCAGTACAAATACATGGTAGCTTTTCAACATATTATTGTTTCACATTTTTTCTTTAATTTTGCTGTTAGAAACCTTAGGTTAAATACCATCTTAGGTTTTAATATCAGGGCATGGTTTTTACAATTTAATCTTCACCCATTTCAATTCAATATTATACAACGGATAGAATAGTTTCACTTATTTTTCGGTATTTATTCAATACTAATCTTGTGACCAATACATGGAATTATAGGATATGGCAGGGCGAATTTTGCATTTGAGGAATTGTCAAGATTGAGAAAGTAAATAATTAACGTGACTTGCAAAAATGGAAATATATAAATGGCTTCACCTCACCAACGTGATAAGACGACGAAGGCAATATTTTGTAAAACGTCTTCTTCATATATCATTTTTAAAGAGAAGAAACCGACATTTAACGTTATCTCAGATTTTGGGAAACTACCCTATTTAATATTGCTTGTAAAAATATTAATAATTAATAGTTCTACACTCTCGAGTTCATATTTAGACTGCATAAGTGTTCTTCAATAATCAAAATCTGAAACATATTTTTATGCCTATGTGCCATTAGTTTTACTAAATGGCGCGTCATTATATCAATTGTGTAACTTTTTTACTGAGCATTATTAGTTTATTGTTATTTCTTGCATTTTCAAATTATTTTTATAAATGGAAATAACGTGCAGAACCATGTTATTTTATTATTTTTAATTAAATTGACGATATAGATATCGCCCACCAAGAAACGTATTCTTTGAAACTTATCTAATTCTCAGTTCGTCTGTTTACTTCGGAGAGAGAGAAGATATCCAACCTTTTACAACTTTAGTTAGTCTATTTAATGTCTATTTAATGGGTAACAGATGTAATAATTTATTGTTAGTAATAAATAATTATTATATAACTTACTGAAAATATTAATTGAATTGTATATTAAACAGAACGATATTCAAACAAAAAGGTCGTGAGATTTCATTAAGCACAAATCTATAAATTCAAAAAGGATGTTTTACGAGTAAATATTTTTCGCAACGCAGTCGCATATTCATGTTCATAAACATGTTAAAAAATAAAATTAGTTATAGTCCTAAAACGTTAATTTAAATTATTATTATTTGAGAGTTATATACTACAAAAATATTTCATGTTTTACAATAAAAACAAAAAACGTGTTAATAATATAATACTAATGTGATTGCCTTAAAAATGAAAAACGCACTAAAATTACTCTTGCACCCAAATACAATTCTGGCTCACTTTACTGAATATTTTAATAAAATGGTTTTATAATTAACCAAGTTTCAACTACTCATTGGTTTCCAATGTCTCATTGGCAGTTTCGTAATTTTCACTTTGGTCAGTGAAGACATTCATGAAATCTGCACCCAGTTTATTGTAATTTTCCCTAACACAATCTTCTAGGTATTTCATTCCGCATCCCCTAAAAGATAATAGGCTTAACTTTGGCAATTTTGTCCACAAATCCGAATCACGAAGGTCGGCTCTAAAGTTGCAGTCAATTTCAGCACAATTGGAAGGAAAATCTTGGTACAGATGACATTGTCCCTGTTTTCTATGGCCACAATGAGCTTTGTCAATGCTCAGCTCCCTGATAAATATCAAGGAAAACAACAGGTTTGAATACAGCTCAAACTCCACATTGCTGCAGTGTTTCAACTTGAAAATTTTTAGATGGGGAAGATCCAATTTAGGAAACTCATCCGTAGTCCACATGACATTTCCAGAAAACTCTAATTCCAAAATTTTAAGCGTTATTCTTGAACATTTTGTGGTGGCCAATTTCCATCAATAAAGTTGTCATTTCCGTACCACACTGGATTCCGTTTGAACCTTTGGTTCCTACCAGCGCTAATTTTTCCAAAGGAGAAGGTATAAAATCGACAAAATTTCCAGCGTCATGTAACTTCATGGACCGAAATGTTAACTCTTTTAACTTTGGCATTTTCGGTAATATGTAGTCCTTTTCGTCATTAGTAATCTTTGCAATACATTGCAATGACAGAAGTTGGTCTGCATGCGTTTTTATAATTTCTTTGAGAAGCTCTGATGGAAAGTTGCCAAAACTTAGGTTTCGCAAATGATTCAATTTTGGAATTGGATTGGCTCGTAAATACAATTTCAATTGTTGGAATCCAGGTGGCATCCTATGAACTTGATCCCAATAACGAAATGTACTCTCATCAACATCTTGTGGAAACTCCAACGTTTCAAGATTTGGAAAGTCATGGAAAATTAGAAGGACGTCGTCAACAAAGTCTGCAATGCAGTCGTATTTCTTGGTTTTGCTACTGATTTGTGTAACATGTTCCCCAAAGGCGGAGGTGAGTTCATTTTCGAAAGCTTGTGCTCCATCTAAAAGAAAAATTTTACAAATTAGAATTATTAAAAAAAGTGATATTAAACACCTTAATTTTTAGCAACAACGATAATTTTAATTTCACCCTACCGTCATTCCAAAAAAAAGGAAGAAGGAATTTTCAACTTAAAAATATCTTGGCACGGTATATCCCATCGTTCAAAAGTTGTTAATTAAACTGACTGATTTGTACGAGTGCAGAATGAAGAGTAAAATGCTTTTAAGAACAACAGCATTTACATCATAGTTTTTAAGGCATAAAGGGTTTACTATAATAGTATTTTGCCTAAAATGTACGCTTGCTTTTTTACAAAAAAATTTACTTTGCAAGGGTTACTGGGAAAACAAACTTACAATGTTGGGTCAAGCGCGATGACTAATTCCTTTTGTTGTATGCACCACAAAAATTCCAAAAGTTGTAGATACTGACAAGAATGTAAAAACGTGTGATATTGTTTATTTTTAGCCAGACGTGCAACGTCGAAGTAGCAAAACGTCAACCTATTTCTCATGCTACATGCATAAATGGAACTATGCAATGAATGAACATACATAACCGACTGTGAAGAATGCATGATAAAACGTAATTCCCTGAGAAGTTATATTTAGGTACCATTGCCTCCTTTTGACTGCTTCATCGGATATTATGGAATGGAAACAACATATGATGTTTGTAATTTATTTTTATTTAAAGTTTATTTAACAACTGCATATATGTATGTAGCAAATGAAAAATAATACGTTTTTTCCCAAATACATCTAATTTATTAAATATGATCATGCTAGAAAATAACAAAGAGCTTTTCTTATTGAACTGGAACATACTTTCAATGATATGCAAACTTTGCTCGATTTACTTATGCTACCGATACACTATTACTTTTCGTAGTCATTGTCCATCATTAAAAATCCTGAGTGTACTCCTGAGTAGAAAACGTAACCAATATTTTTAAATACCAGCGTTTCAAGGGGCATTATTTATTTTTAGCCTTGCATTGTGAGCTCGGCTTCAACAGAATATTTTTGTATCCTTTAGGGAATTAGTCAGTAAGGTTGTTCAATGGTGACGCATAATGAGCTATTTAGAATTTTCTCCAAGCACAAGCAATGTAAACTTGAAAAGAATGCATACTTTTTTTCAAAATATTGTATCGTATCATTTCTCTATGAAAACAAACACCGGCTAAAACTGGAATAAAGTAAACCTCACAAAACGCCTTTTCTAAATTTGTATAAAGCGAATACAATATAAACATATAAACCAAGTTTCGTAACATAGTATGCTGAATACAACAGTGTTGAGGCCCATTTATCTGGTAATCATCTCAATCTCAATGTATTGACAAAGATGAAAAATATAATGCAATAATTGTACAGATTTGTTAATTCATCCACTATCGCCGTTAGTTTGTATTTTATAACCAACTATTGACTATTTAATCAAAACTACTAATTAATCTATTTCGTCGAAACACCCATTGCTGTAAAATAATTTTCAAAAAAACCTTCATCTAACACGTCCGTCCGTTTGATGCATTAAAAACCATTTCAGTCAAAGTTACCGTGATCGTCGCCAGAATCAATATTTTACACAGTATTTATTGGATGCATTCCACTCATCTCATTAATCTGTATTGCAATTTTTTCCTGATTATAAAACATACCTTTTAAATTTGATATCAGAATAAACAGAAAGTACCATGCTTCCCATCATGGTACTTTCTGTTTATTCAAATATGAAATCTGCGAGAAAGCGAGAAATCTGCGAGAAAGCGAGAAATCTGCGATATGTTATATAATCCATTTGAGAAAGATTTTATAATATGGCGTTGAATTCTGACAGTGTTATACGTTTTGTTCACTGGCGAAGCGTGACTTATAACATTATCTTTAGCAGTTGCTGTATTTTAAACTAATTTAACCAACATTCATGTTATATTAAGATCAGATGGTGTATAGTTTAGAACTCTACAAGTTTTGATATATTCAGTTGTGTTGTAAATTCTGGATTTCTTTTTCAATTACGCGGTTTGTTTGCAATATTGGATGCCTGCAACATAAATAAGATACAAATTCTTATTATAGTTGTTAGAAGAACATCTTTACAAGCATCGCGGTTGACGAAATGTAATTTGATGTAGAGCAATAGATTCCAGGGCTCTAAGATAGCATAATTTGAGTGTTCAATATTCGAATAACTTACGATTGCCACTGCTGAAATACTTTTATTCTTGAGCAGAAGGCATAAATATAATGTCAATTACTGAAGAAAGTTTTAATGTGCAATTAATGGAATTTAATTTTCAGAATTCCAATTATCGGGTATTTATTGCTATGAATAAAATACTACTACTATTGGTGAATAAAATAATTATTTTACGAGGCATCAAGTAGGTTAATTTTAGAGCACTTATTTCTGTTTAGTAATTGAACATCAAGTTAAATCATATAGCTTGTACAAATTTTGTATACATGATTTTTAAAAATCAAAATATAAATAATCATTGGAAGCCTTCAATGACCTTCTGGCTTTGATTTAACTTTTTGAGGTGCACTGTATCATGCGGCGTCGTTCAAAGCAACAATTGTGTAGTAGCTGTAATAAATATGATTAATGTAATGTATATGTAGGAAGATCAATTTATTAGTCCGATAAACAAAGGGAATCAGAAAATAAATTATGTTCAAATATTAACTGATTTTTGGTTGTATAGAAATGCCTATCAAAGCAGTGGTAGTACACAAATACTTACATTTACTATTTACATTTTTAATGTTGGAAATACCAGTTGTTTTGTACATGTCAATTTCAACAAATGTGTTCAGTTGCCAAATATAACAATGAATATCTTGTGAAAAGCTAATTTGTTGTAATATTTACTGAAAATGACGCCGGGTAGATAACAGTGATTGAACTAGTCAATAATTAACGCTAGTAAATTCTGTATATATGTAAACCGCGTAGTACAAGTTTTTACTAAAAATTTGCTAAAAAAATATTTGTAGGTAGATCAACACCAACAATAAATTACCACCAACCGATTGTTAAAATTAATATTTTAGATTGAGTATGTTTAAAATGGACTTAGTGATTAATTATGCTTAAGTTGATATAACTTATTTTCGGTCGAGTTTCATCATATCTTGGTGATTTAAAAATGATAACAGCTAACGTCACGTTTACGTAACCAGTATCTCTCATTCTGAAAGTCAAATTTCAGCTATACCCAAACTCGTTCGTATTGCAACGCCGCAGAACTGGCGTTCCAGATAACAAATAAAAATTGGTTTTATTTCTAAACTTTCTCTTTATGTAAAAATAATAATTTACTATTTTTCCTTGTGTGAGTTTATTGTTTCATTATTATGAAATCAATACTAATAATTATTATTATTACGATAATACATCAAAAGATTTTTCAACTAAATATAATTTAAAATAGCTTTGAATTAAGCGTGTATGAAATTTTGCAATCTGAAATGTAAGTAAATAATTCTCGTACAAAATGTTTCACCGTATTATTTCAGTTTGTAACAATATATTAAGAAGTTTAAGTTTAAAATAGCGAATACGTTTGGCTTAGGGAATAACATGTTTCAACAAAAGTAAAATTAATTTTAAAATTATATTGAATCAATTAGTGATGATCAACCCAAACCTTATGTAATACAAATAATCTTTATGCCGCAAATTTTACAGTGCGGCGTTGTATTTTGAAAGTGATGCAAGCTTCGTGGACCGACAATGTTGGGTGTAAGTTACAGTGAGTAAAATTGTTTATTAGTTACTGAGTTAATAAAATAATTATAAAAAAGATCGACTATGTGCGAGACTGAAAATAATTTTAGAGTTTTATTAAATAACGATATTATTGCATTCTAAGCGATGTATGTATAAAATGATAAAAATCTTGATTTAATTTAACATTATGCTAAAAATTACCAGACACACTGCTCTAAAGAAAATAGTTTTGACTGGTGTGACTCAAAGTGTAATTTTATTTGGAGAATGTTTTTTTCTGATCAGGGTATCTTCGCTCTAGCGTATGTGTGATGATCATATAGTATCTCAAGTTTGTTTTTAGTTTATGAAAAAAAGGTATCATAAATGTACTAGCTTTTGCTCATACATTTTTGAGACGATTGAGAGAGTATGACCTAAATTTTGTGGTTAAAATTCTCTACAATATGGTCATACTTTTATTCTCCAAAATAATTTTTTTGTGGGCTATATTGTAATACATGTACCCAATTCTGCCCAATGACATCTTTAGCGAGATCAAAGCCAAACCTTCGTTCATTCATCATTCGTTTCGTTGAGTTGTTTGGATTATAACGTTTTCGATAGCATTGATTATATACGTATAAATGGATTTTAGTTGTTACGTCGTTACTTGAGCAAGAAAAATGCTAGCTTTATGCTAGAGATCAATTATTATAATACCTTTCTTTATGAAATAAAAACAGTACATCAATAGATATTTTCTATGACGATGGGGGAGTTTGTATTAATAACATTCTTCTGGTCGTAAAATTTGATAAACAAGATTGCCAACTTGAGCGAATATAACAATTACTTTAATTGTGTTTAAATGATTAACTCAACTTTATTTCTGTATTAATTTGTAGATTATTTAATGTAGTGAGCAACCTAACCTAAGCTAGCCCTCCGCCACCAAAGCACACTGAGGCCAAATGGATGATTCATTCCGGAAATTCCATTTTACCCTAGTAATTTGTTTTCAAGAATTTTCACAGTTTTTGGATCAAATATATATAAAAAGGATCCGTAGATTTCAAAAATGACGGTTTCGAGCCCGTATGTGTTACACATTTTGAGAAATTAGCCGAAAACCGTGAAAACCTACCGTTTTTTGCATAAAAGTTTATTTTCTGAAAAAAGGCGGACGAGTTAAGTCAAACGGTTTCCAGATTCGAAAAGTTCAGAATCTTTTACCCCTAAATCCGTTTAAACCGAAGCTTAACTCGTCCGCCATTTTGAGAAATTACATTTCAAAAATGTCGTGTCCAAAACACGGATGGGGCTGTTCATTGCACACATGTACACAAGCATACCAAATGTGCA
>JAHZMV010004631.1:0-16394 GCA_027743765.1 Coecobrya sp. COE2 | reverse complement strand
ACAATGACCAATTCATTTGATAGACCAAACTGAATGAAATACACATCAAAAGAGCATGAAACTGAAACCATACATGTCCACACGTTTTCGTTTTTCCATGTTAAAAATCATAAAACATTTTATCTTCGTTTTTAGTAGAAATGAAATGGCCCACACACCTTCATTTCCTCTTGGAAGATCCATGTCGTATATTAAACAAAAACTGTTGATTTGCATAAAAAGATGCGCATTTGCTAATTTCGTGAGTCTTACTCCATAATAATGACCTATTCTCTCCATACATATATATACCACGCATATAACATCAATACAGCGCACCTACTACTATACTATTCAGTAGTATTTTACCCGTCCATTTTTTGTTTCCTTAATTTGTCTTCTATTTGAGGTTTTAATAGCTAAGCGTTACGTTATTAGGTAATATGGTATAGTGATATTATAGGTAGCCTCTCCTTTCCTACTTAACATTTTGGGTAGAGCGAGTGGCATCAGAGAATAAATCCATTATCATTCATCTTACTGTTTAGTCAGCACTCTGCACTCTCAGCACGACACAGTTACCACAGCCTCGTGTAACAATTAGCAAGGTTTTACTATTAGACTCCGTTTTTGTCGTGGCCTAAACATAAGTAACGTAAAACGCTTATCTGCTGCCATTTATGTTTATTATTATGCAGGAAAGTACTGAGAAAATTGTTTGCTTGTCTCTTCTCTCCTTTTGACAATGACGCTGACTATGATTCGTAATAATAAGCAGAAAGTCATACATAATGCAATTCCAAATACCAAGAAACTATAACCAGCCATCCAAGTACATCTTTATTTAGGTAGGTACATAAAATGTTTTTTATGATGCCTATAATAATATCCATGATGTGATTATCAGCGTGCAAATATTATTTTGGCAGAGGCTGAGTGGTCTCTGGGCAGAAAATGGGAAGGTATATACCGATGTCGTAATAACTTTTAGTTTCGTTATCCTTTTTAACGCTTTCAGTTGGACTCTTTTGCTATTTAACTGTTGATGTTGTTGTTTGTTTGTTGAGCTTCTTTCGTTTTCTTGGTCAGTTGCTAAAAGAGTCTGATTGATTATGGAACAAGTTGAAGTTGCGAAATCCTGCTCAGAGTGAATGGTATAGAAGAAGATTACAAATTACAATAGGTACACATACATTATCAGTACCATCATTATCATCTTCTGACTAATTTGTTGTTCCTTGGAAAACACTGAGGATGATCACTTCTCACATAACTTGCTAGTCATTTGGTTACACAGGTAGTGCTTGTGAGGAAGTGACCAACGCCCAACAAGAGAAAGGCACAATTTCATAGAACAATTTTTCAGAAAGCAAGAAAATGAACACCAGAAATATATTTAGTTGGGCAGTGTGCCTATCAGTTCTATTTTCAGCAGTTGCATATGCAGTGAATAATAATGCCACAAACGTTAATATCACATTAACGGCAGGATCCGTGCAAACGACAACAACTGCAGCACCTTTGTCATCAAAAGGATCGCCTAGTCAACCGTTGAAAAACTCCACCGGAAAACCTAACGAAGATGATTGTAGCGACGAGGAGCCTTCAGCAGAGCCGGAAGGAGCCGCAGTAAATGGAACAGATCGTCAAGGGAAACAAATAACATTGGGAGATCCGAATGATAAGTACACACACGAGGGTGGGAAGGCAGAGCCAGAACCAGAGGGTGAGCCAAATGGTAACTCAACCAGCGCAGCAGGTATGTACTTATACCTATAATTATTTCTCTTTTGGCAATATTTTCAACGAAATTGGCTTTAACAATATCCTTTTTTTAAACAGGCAAATTAACCGGAAATGCAACAACTACGGCAAGGCCTGCTCATGGATCCGCATCCGCGCTAGCCGTGGAACATACGTGTGGCCTTGGAATGCTTGTAGGTGCTATTTTCATGAGAATAGCTAGCCTTTGAAAATACGTCCATTAGTCTGCACTTTGTACCGATTATTGCAAGGAGAAATCCATTGATTGATCGTTCTTAAATGGACTTGGTGTATATTTTTCAATTATGTAAAAAGACAGGTTGACAGTCATGAATTCCACTGAAATATCAACAATATCTATTATAACATAAACTAGAATAGTATGGTACACATCCTAATGTAAATTTGAAATATTATGTATAAAATGTATAATATTACATATACCAGTCTAAAAAAATATTTGCTTGTACAATCTCAATAATAAAAAATTATGGAATTCTCTCATCAATGAATGCTTGTTTCAATAATGGGCAAAATACACACACCATTTATTACTGATGATTAACAGTAACAAGAAAATCGGCAAAATTAACGAACCGAGACGTTTGTTTGTTCATTGGTGGGTATGCTAAGTAAATATTAGTAATAAATACGTGTGCTTAGATAACTTATAAATTCATAATAAAACTGTTCCATAAAATATGAATGGATTCATCACGGCCATGGCTCATTCATGTCATGTCAATAAAACGCTTTCAATATGAACATACCATTTCTGTCTGAATGACAGAAGAAGGATAAATAGCTGGTAATAAAATTATGAAGCTGGTAAAAATAAGCTAACAAAATGCCAGACTCCGCACCTGTGTTTGCTAGCTGGGGAAAACTAAGAATAGAACTTAGAATAAGGAACATGGAATGAAGGAATAGTGTAACATGTAGGAGCAAACATAACTTAATATCCGAAGTCTGAAATATTGAATGTAGCCCTTTTCTACCCTTTCCCAGTGTTCCAATTATTAGTTTGTTTGTAGAACATTGCCAGTTTTCATGTTTACTTATGAAAGCAAACTCCACACGAATCAAAAATACCAATATAGAAACAGACGCCTTTATCATTTACTAATTACTAGAATGCTCTACATACAACATAATATCTGGAGAAGAGTAGCTTTACGAGAGAAAAAAATGTTGTACACATACAGGTACTTGTGGTATGCATCAATACATTTTCCCACGTTAACGAATAATGAATGATAATGCATAATTTTAAATCCTTAAATTCCTGCAAAGTATGACTGAAGTAAACCCTGATTGTCACAATAGATATAACAAACAATTACATTACATAGATAAATAAAGATATCCACACAATGTAGTGAGATTTTTCCCTTGCCAAGCCAAGCCAAGTCAGCTATTCCCGTTGACTTCGGTTCATTGTTATGGTTCTTTCACCGCCAATTTTACAGGCGCATCATTGGTTCTTACTATACCAAGGACGGTTGAGTGAATATTCAAGGAATTAACTGTATATAAAAATAAAGATTCTAGACAACACTCCAGTGGATAAGATATTAGAGAAAAAAGAGGTGTATATGCTTGTAATCTTTAATGAACTGTGGGAGACTTCTTGTAGCACGATAAATGGTCAACGGAAGATGGAACGCGGAAAAATATTATAACAATGAGTGCTCACANAGACAACACTCCAGTGGATAAGATATTAGAGAAAAAAGAGGTGTATATGCTTGTAATCTTTAATGAACTGTGGGAGACTTCTTGTAGCACGATAAATGGTCAACGGAAGATGGAACGCGGAAAAATATTATAACAATGAGTGCTCACAATTTTCAATGCTTTTCGCGTCACCTTTTTTAATCTTTTTTACATCGTCTCCCTAGAATACATAATTGGCTTCTTTACTTAAACTTTTTAAGCTGAAAGCAACCCAAAAGGTTTTCCTTTCCTAGTTTTTGCTTTGCTTCATACTTTCATGTGCATTTCAACCTTCTACACATTGCCTTTATTAAAAACCTTTTGTAACAATGCCACTACTAAGCAATAGTAACTTGAAATATGATATGAATTCAACAATTTCTTTTAAAATTATACATAAGAGAATACTTGTTGAACTCATATCTAAATGCCATACCATAGGTATGTTCATTTCGGCATTTTGAGGAAGTACACCTTCTGCCTATTAACGACGGAATTGCAAAAAAAAAAACCTTCTGTACCCCTTTACCTTTTCCTATTCACGATATGACTGCTGAAAAGGGAAAGAATATATTTCTCCGAAATGAGGTGAAAAGGGGTATGATTTTAAGAAACGGAACATTTCTGAACTGGAATTGCTACATTTTATATAATGAACAAAAAATACATTCGGTACATAAATGGTCAACAAGAGTCAGGAAGACCCATGTAATCACGATACTGTCGCCTATTGCAGTTCGTATTCGTATCGTTCATTACCATCATCGTCAACACGATTTTGTTACAGAATCGTCTTCAAATAATAATCCTTTTTAAGCCGATGCTAAAAGAAACAGTACAAACGCAGACCAAACTGAACAATTTAATGTAAAGCAGTCCAATGAAACTACATATATAGGTAAGTTTTGTCCAATCTTCTAAACCAATGGTTGTTGTTTGTCGGTGAGTACTCTACAAACCTAACCAGACAAATTCATCCGACAAATTTTTAACTTTTGCTGATGCACCTGATATCATCCTCATCAAGATTGCATTTTGTTTTGTCAAAATACAAATACTCAAAAGTTTCAAAAAGAGTTTTCTCGTGTGTGACGAAAAAATGCAGCCTATGTACTTGAATATATGTGTGCATAAAATTTATTGTAAGCCAACTTAGAATTCACACATAATATACTATAACAATCTTTCAAAATACAAATACCTAAAGTTTCAAAAAGAGTTTTCTCGTGTGTGACGAAAAAATGCAGCCTATGTACTTGAATATATGTGTGCATAAAATTTATTGTAAGCCAACTTAGAATTCACACATAATATACTACATACTATAACAATCTAGTAAAATTGCAGTTTTCTGTATAGCGTCTGCTTGTGCTTCAGTCTCACATTTCAAACTCGTACACTTGTACACATATATAAAATAAAAAATGATCAAGTGTACATACTTTTATTTCATTGTTGAAGTTATATATAATAACACTGCAGGATTGCCTTCACTGTGACTATTATCCATCTCTTAGTTTCCTCCACGTTTGTAGGCAATCATCATCAGATCAGAAGTGTAGTATCATAACGCTTTCCGTAATACATATTTTATTATTATATTTCACGTAGGGATTTTTATGCATTTTATGGCAAGCAGAGCAAGCCTTCGGTTTTCATGATAGACGCTTCCTACCTATAGATATGGGTTTGATAAACCTAGTCTACTACAGGAATGTATACATACACAACTATTTCCCCTCTACAAGCTTACCTTTGTCTGCTTTTGCTTGCTGGCAGGATACTTTGTTGGAGTGCATGATTTATTAAAACTTTATAATTTCATCCTGCCAGGCTTGTTACTCCGGCCGACTCTAACAATTATGAAATCATTTACCTTATATCATCTAATAAATTAATACATTTGCTACTAATAGTAGTCGTATTTAAGACAAATATTTCAACAAAGGAAAATGTGCGACATGATACCATTCGAATTCGCTTTTAAAAAATTACAGCCATAATATCTTAAGTTTGTCTTATCATATTCTTCCGGGTAATATTTGGAATTGAATAGGAAATTGTCAAAATTATTTGAGTTTTTATATTCAGATAAAATATTATGCAGCTATTAACCACATAAAAATATGTACTCACATATACATACATACATACATGTACACTATCCTTTATTTGTCAGATTAGCATCACCAAATCCACAAATGAAAAATTCTGTGCTCCTTCCATTCAACAGTAAACAGTTTCATATAGCTTACCCATACAACATTATTGCATTATTTTGAACATTGTTTTTGTTTAGTGCATGCATATAAGGAAACCTGTCCTTTTTCCCACTTCAGTATCCAACAAGCCGTCTCTCTAGCAAGGTGCAATGTCAAAGTAGTGCCACTTGACTTTCGTTGTTTCAGTCTTCTCGCATCACTTACTCCAACAACATCAACAGCCACAGTTCGTTCATTTAGTGACACGGCAAGAGGGTGCATTATTGTGTTGAGTACAAAACTGCCATAAAGGAACATTGACCTCTTTTTTGAATATTGACAAACGTGCGCGTTTCCGTCCAGTTCTGGGAAAAGGAAGTGATTTTTGGATCAAACAATTTTAGGTAAGTTTCTTTCACAACACTTTTCGCTGACTTATAATAAGCTTTTTCGCGAACAAGCCAAATGGATTTCTTTTCTCAAGAGGTCTAGCCATGTTGTGCAGTCAATGAAATCGGCTAAGTTTAGTTTCGATACACACACCGGTAGGTAATGAATTTTTCATGTACTGTGAATGGCATGTGCTTTGAAAATTTCATTAATACCTACATTTTATGAAAGCAACCTTTTAAGAAATTGAATAGATATGCGGATAATTATTTTTTGAAATTTCTATCTAGTGAAGTAAATATTCCCTTAATTTTTCGTTATTAACCATGCACGCTTTTTATCATTACCTTGCACCAGATAATTATCTACCTTGTACATATGTACAACCACATCACCACACACACTTGCAGGGACAAAGACAAAAACCAAGAAACTGGTTTTGTCATCATTACCATTCATTTCCAATAATAATCGCCAGCGTTAACGTTCATACATCATCATTCAAAAATTCTACTACTAAATAATTATGCATCTTGTCCACTTTTGAAAAGAATAGGGTGGATGCGCATAATATGTATGTCTGTTGTAATAATGTATATTCTTAAATTGTCAGAAGATGATATTATTGTTGCAATTATTCATACTCTCTGCGTCGACTAGGGACACTAAGCTTTTCTGAGCTTTTCTGTTTTCTACATGTCATTCGTCATTGTCGATAGATTCTAAAGTTACTTCCTCTGTTTTCGCAATCATATCATCTTTCTTTCTGGCACGGAAGAATGAACACTGACAAAGGTGACAAGACAAAATAAAGGGGCTCAATGAGAAAGTGATAATTCTAAAAAATGCAATTTCCCAATTTGCATTCTGTTGAGAAGTCGTTTTTTCCCAATTTTTCATTTACATAAGCAAATTTTCTTATGGAGCGATCTACGATAATTCGAAACAGTCCAAATTCCATTATGAAGAAATAAATTCATTTATAGTTTTTGCGTAGTAGTTCCCAGTGCTAGCAATAAAATTTAAGGAAAAGCCCAGTGAGCCCACATACCTTCTTCAAATTATGTTTGTATAACATAATGCATTGTTTGCATCGACGAATAAGCATCAAGTTACATTTTCTTATGAAAAAAATAGTCGACAACTTGATATCAGGTTGTTTGATGATTATGACGTTAGAGATGCTGGCTGGCATGATAGCTAAATTTTTTGGGTAGTAATAGTAACAAACAAAATAAATGTTACAAATTATTATTAGTATTCGCTTCATGATTAAACGCCTTTGCTGTAGTAACAACAACGGTGTGTCTTCCCTTTAATTGTAACTGTATCAACAACATGAGTGTGAGTCTAGGGAGCCAACGCCAAATCCAAATTGAAGCAAAAAAGGTAGGAAGAAGGCAATAGTAAAATAGTAAAGATGATGACAATGCAAGACAAGGAAGACGAAATGTTAAGAAAATTTGCATAATGTTGGAAAAATATGATGTATTTTTCAAACAATTTACTTGTATTCTGATCTGATGAGAACCTACATATAATATAACCAACATCATGTTTGTGTGTGGCCTGTTTGTACAGGTAGTTTTGCAGTGCATACCGTCACCGTAATGTTATCGCCATCTCCCATTTTTTCACTAATTATTATTTATTGCCGCAAGTTTTCTTAAAAAAAATTTCTGCTAGCATTTTTTCAATGATCATTTTTGAAAGGCGAGAGAGCCTGCTCCTTCGAAAAAACATTCCACGCAAATGAACCCTGAATGAAGGAACGAACGAGAAAAGGGATTTGAATGAAGCAGTTTTTTTTAGAGAAATGGCTTTACTTCATTTTATGATTATTTTGCTTTTATTGGGGAATCGTGCACGAATCTTTGAGAGAGAATAAGAGAAACAATTACGGCAAGGTCTTTAATACTGTAAAAATCCCTTCAAAAGTCTGTTACATTACTTGAGTTTAAACAAAGCATTTGTGCATATAGGCACTAGTATTTATATTACGATTATTGTTATTGTTGCGTATTGTTGTGGAGTTAAACGAAGTAATGAGCTTCTTCTTCTTGGGTGCGTCTAGACAATCCTTTTCACAGATACAGCGTTTTTTCGAAATAGTAAATTGTTTTATTTGCGTTGCGTTACGGTTACGTTAGATCGTTTAGAAAGTGAAGATGCCCCTTAAAAGGTCTTTAAGGTATCCTTCTCGTCCCTCGTGTTTATGTGATATGCTCTCTGTGTATTGAAATGTTATTAATAATTATGATCATTATTTGCTGTAAACCCTCTCATTTTCTGGTGAATTTGTTTGAGTTTAGGTGCTTCTCATGAAAACAGGCTTTTTGCTTTTTCTTACGTTGAACTAATAATATATTATCGTATGCCCTAATAACCAGATGAACCAATACCTGACAGACAGGCTAGCCAAATAGCCTGGCATCATTTTTTATTTTATTATTGAAAGCCACCAAAGTATTCACTCTTGTCTTCAGCAGCACCACATAACGTGTCGTCGTGATGGCTAATATTACTGTTTTGATGAATTGGCTCCTGCAAGAAAACAAAGAAATTGGTTGTTCAGTCAGATTGCATTGCTGAATAAATCATAATTATTGAACTTTTCACATTTTTGCATGCAGAAAACGTACACCTTCCCATTTTGCTCGCCATCACAGTCTGTGACCGCATGAATAATATTTTATTGGATTTTCTGCAACAGTTGTTGGCACTCTGGCGCTAATATGAGCATGACCAACTGCAAGATTATATGTAACTGTAATTATTATAATCAAGAGCATGTTTAATAATATTTTTTGCGTTGCAAACCACCGAGCTTCCATTAAAGAATGTATGTCTAAAGCACTATATTTTGTTAAAGTATAAGACAGCAATTAAAACATGAGTGGTCAATATTCACCACGCACATAAATAGTCAGTCAGTAGCACGTCATAACACCTATTGTCAGATCATTAAAAGCACTCAGTTTTCCACTCTGCACTTAATATTATGCATTTCGTTCAGTCTATTTACATGATTGCTAATGAATGAGTTATGGGTTGGAGAGTGCCAATAACCTTCGGCGAAGTGGTCCAGTGCGCCGAAAGAAAATTCTAGTTGTTTTGCCAAAAATATGGAGATGATATTCTCTCTATCGATAAGTTAATCGATGCATGGCGTAATATCGTCATCAAACCATATTGTGACAATCACGTGATTTCTCATGTCTAAAGGGACAACTAAAAGAGCCAAATCCATTTATTGCTACTAATCAAAGTAAAAAATGCTCCTCCTGCGTCGTCATGCTAAAAAGGTAGCAGAAAAAAGTAAGCGGACTCACTTGACATTCTAGTAAGGCTTCTGTATGGCGATGATTACGATAACAACAATTGTTTCTTTATGATGATGAGGATGATGACGATGACGCATCATAATAGATTGAAGATTTCATTCTGAAATTGAATGCTCATTTTATGCATGTAAGCATATCTTGCTGCACCATGTATTGTAAATGTTTGCATAACAGGCAATAGTGCGGTTATCAGTGATCACATAACAATAATTGGAATTTGGAATGTAAATCAAGTAGTTTCCTCACCCAAATGAGTCGATTATATCAAGAAAAGATAATTACAAGCCATATTCATTGTAATGCTCGTCTCCTCTCTGATATTTTTATTATTGCATAAAAAACTGCTTCTTTTGCTACACTGCGATATTATTATGAGCCTTTTACACACAAAATGCTTGATTTTTTAATGCTGATTTTCTGTTTTCTGCTGTGCTGGCTTTTTACCTGACTCGGTCAACGATGAACAGTAGCTGTGTGTGGCTTTGTGACGTGACTGCTGTGGTGGGTATATAGCGATAACAACAATTGAATCCAAAATCCAATAATTGCTATTATTGCCGTTATTAAAGTTAATAGGTACCATAATGAGAATAATGTAATTATCTACTTATTTTACTTTTTATTTTTGTTAACCTGGCTCATTCAATAATAAAGTGGTAGGATTTGCAATTGACGTGAGACATGTTTTTCCTCCATGTCTTATTTTTTTGTTGCCGATGATGTGTCTTCTTTATCTTTTGGCGACCTTGGTTCAGTTTCAGAGATTGCAATATTGCAAAAAATGAGCATTTGATCATGACGTGAAACAGACCAATACAGGACATCCTAACATTTTCTTTACTTTCAAGGGAAGACACTTAAAAATGTGATTATTAAAACTCTTTAGTAAGATAAAGAATGGCAAGCTGTGAAATCCAGAGACATGGGTACTGTGAGTTTTGACTGCTCTGTGATTATCAGCAGTTCTTTATAAAATTCATAAATGGGAGTCACCGATGAATTGGTGTGACGCATTTGATGTAATTTTTTGTCAAGAATGAGTTCATTTTTTGCTGCAGTTTTCTATAATCGCCAGTCCTCAAGTACTTCAAAACGATGTCATGTATTCAGGAAGATAATGTGAACTGCTTTACGAATTTGAATACACGATTATTATTTTCAGTGCTCGTGTTAGTTACATAATTACACGACAGAAAAGGGTTGCCATTTCAATAAAAATGATACAAGTAAATGGATAATGTAACGCAAAAAGCTATGGTACCCATTCAATTAATAAGTATATGTCCTGATGTGCTACTGTGTAACAGTAACAGCACAACCGTTTGTATTTTTCGCAGTTGGCTTAGTCATTTCAGCCGGCATCACTTGCTTTATTGCTGGCACGTATAGGTTTATAGGTAACTACGTAACGTACACAGATAATTGGCCGTAAAATATGCAGTAATAGATTCTGAGCAGACGTAAAACATGCTGCATCAACAAAGTCGACAAAGAACAGCACGGCCACTAAAAATGCGCTGTTTTGCAGTAAAATTAGTAGTAGTGGATAGTACATAATGTAGGAGCACTAATAAACTATAAAAATGCATACAGGTAAGAAATGCAACCAGTCGGAACGCTGATGCTAAAGCAACGAAGAAAAATGCTGAAAAGGAAAACATCAAGAATAAGAATTGCATAGAACAGTAATCATAATAGGATACTCAAGCGAACAAAAATGTTGATACTAAATATGTAATGTGATATATGTGTGTACTTAGGCAAACTTGCAAAATATTATAACGTTTGTTTATGTGATTTTGACAAAGCATTTTTCATGGCAATTTTTTCCCCATTTCTTTAGAAATGAAATGTAACAAGCAATATATGAAATACATATTAATGCTTTAATGGTGAACAAAAAAAGTTGCCGTTATACCATTTTCAGCCGTTATCGACATTTTTGTCGGAATTTTTTTTTCTGCCATAGTATAACAAAGTGCATGTAAGCACATCCTACTATCCTGCAACTACATTGCCAAATAAAAATTTACATTTTTCTATCTTCATAAAATAGAATGACAAATGAATAGTATGACCTTGCTTCACATGATTTTCTATACAATCTCCAAAAAATAAGGCGTTAACGGAGGTTTACAATCTTATGAATAGCATGTCTTAATTTAATGTTTTTCCGATATACGTGGTGTAGTACCTATGTAATAAAAGGAACAAAACAAATCCTTAATATTCTAAGAAAGGAACAACGCGCAGTATAACTTCGTCATTATCATCATCATCATCTCACCTTTAGCATATCGTCATAATCATTTTGTGACTGTATCACGCATCTCCTCTCCTCTGTTGATAAGATAAAGAAAAGATGAAACAATTTTGTGAAGTAATTTTTTTTCATTGGGTGAACACGTCGAAGGTTACGTTTGAACCAAAACTCGTATAAACTTCATATCTGTTTGTTCTGAGTATTTTTGGTGATTGAAAATTGCTTAACAAAAGCTCAAATTTCATATAAAATCAAATACTTTGAATCCAATTGTAATTCAATCAGTCAGTCAACCGTAATACAAAGTTTGTAGTGTACACAAGTAATTTCGATATGCCTTGCCAAGCTTTATTCCTGACCTTTCACGGTTTTTTATCATGATGACTAGACACGTCATAACGTTTTGATGACTCATTTCTCCCCTTGTCATTTTGTAACCATGTTACTTTGCTGTATATAACATTTCGTTACATAATTTTAACTTTTTCTGAAAGTATTTTTACGATGCCAAGCGTTCATTCCCGGGGTCATTCATCCCCTTCCATGTTTTATCAGTGTGCAGTAAAGGGAGGCGTGGGTTGTGTACGCATTTTTTACTTTTATAATTTATGTTTAAAGCGGACAAGATTTCTGCCAACCCTTTCACAATCGTCTCTACCAGTAGATCTCTGACTGTGTTGTTGTAAATGCACTTTATTTTTAAAAATGAACTTGAACTCCCTTTCTTCCCACGTTTGGTATAATATCAAAAATATCATGTTCCACGTCAACAGGTACCAGTCAAGTTGTCATGGCACTCTAATCTAGACGGCAGCAGCTCGTATAGTAGTAGTAGAATTTTTAGAAGCAGAATAATATGTGCATATCATCACGAAATCCACCGGATGGATGAACGTAATCAAAGAAATGTTCATCATCATCACATCATTTTGTTCCATTCGCCCTTTCCTTTTTCTTTGTTGTAGCACAATGTTGCGTGATGATACTATTATGATGATGTTGATGAGAGTGGGTTCAGCGGTAGCAGCAGTGACTATTCTTGATTATTTAATGCTATTATATACCGTATAAATAACAACGAAAATATTAATTTTCCTCCAAAAAATGAGATAATTTTTGGGAGCGGACCAAAACTGGTATACATTTGGTCTCCTGGTTTAATTCAGTTCAGAAAGGAAAAGGTGGGATTGTATTTTTAATGATGGCTATGACGGCTCATGTAGGCACAGGAAACCACATTGTCCCTCTACGTTTTCATAGTTGGTAGCGACTTCCTTATTGTCTTTCAAATATAAAATATAATAGAAATAATCATTACCATTGAACTTGTAACTAAATGTTATTATGGCATAAGAATGGTGGTAATAGGTGGCAATTATTCCTTTTGTGGACAATGGTCATCAACTTCAAGAACGGTGCCAAGTGCCAGACTTGGAGACGGTCTGTGCCACAGTTTATTGATACTCTTGTTTTTGTAGAACCGTTTGAGATTATTTGCTGGCATATCTTGTGCGTTTGTGTGGTGACCAAGTCAATACATACCTGTCCGTTGTCGTCATCATTGTTGTCAATCAGTGTATTTATTAGGAAGTGTAATGAAAGGGAGTATTACTATTACCACCAAACGAAAACGAAGGTGGAATCCTGATTGATTTTATGACGACAACGAGACACAAAAGCAATCATTCGTGATTTTTTACCCCTGTCTCACGATTTGTCATTCTGTATTAAAGCATTGTCATTCGTGTAGTGGTTGAATCAAGTTGAATTACATTTTATGCATATGAAATAACACTGCTACTTAATGCAAGATGCAATCCACTTATCTACCTGCTGGTGTCACTGTCATTTTTGTCACCTTCGTCAGGCATGTGAACCTACCTGAAGGAATTGGCGAGCTCACAAAAGTCCTCTTACCACAATACATCCTGCTGCCCTTTACATACCCGTGTTGTTTTACAGACATTCATTCATACATGACGATAACGAAGGAAGACAATCAGTCGTATGAAACTTTTTTAATGAACTTATATCTGAATTTGGGTAGAAGCAATGCAGTGCACAACGCACACGCAAGTAGAGTTCACCTTGAAAATAAAAGTTCATTTTTACTTCTCCTTCGAGACTCTCATGACTATGTCGTCACCAGTCTTTTATAAATGCAGGCAAGGTGGGGTCTGTGAAGATCGGTTATCAAATAAGCGTCCCTGTGTCTCCCTGTCTGACGCCTTAATCAACTGAATGGATCTAAATGGCTACTTACCCTGTCATTTTCCTAGTGCTTCCCTGCTGCTTTCATGCATGTATCTACTTTGAGAATAATAATGACATGACGGGCTGATTATTAGTGATTATATAATTTGTTGCTTTTCCCACAAGTTCATAAAGTAACCTATTATTAATTTGATGATACACAAAAATATGTGTTCAGGATCAGCCTTAATTTGATTGAATATCCAGCTGTTTTGTTTTGTATGTAATTTGATCAATGTCACAGAAATTAAATGGTTCTGCAGAGAGAATGATGGCTACTTGTCGTGTTGCAGATGACCCAGAAACCGTAAGAAGCAAATTGACAATTTGCATAACTACTGCAACCACGAAATATGTCACTTTCTTTGTCACATATGTCATGTTCATGTTGTATTTGTGTAACCCAACTAGTTCATCATCTATGTTAATGGGGTACATAATTCAGTTTCGCATAAACATGAAAAAAATGAAAAGGCCCTAGGATGACATCACCAAAGTCAACCCAGGTGTGCACAATTCACCGCCTATTTCACTTCTGCTATACCAACCGTCTTCGTGTGCGTTTGTTGTCGATGTTTACGGTTTATACGATTGACTGACAATCTGTCTTGTGTTTCTTCTTCATTGTTCCCGTCAAGAGAAACTGGAGCAGGAAAAGAGGACAGGTTATACATACAATACGTGCTTATATTATGTATACTTCCATCCGTTCCCACGATTTTTTTGAATGATTGCTTTCATTACATAATTATATACTGCCCGGCTGCTGCTGCGATATCTGTTGAAGTTCTAATAGCGGATATACAGATATATAAATATTTTTTGCCCTGGAAGAGAAAGCGAAAAAAAGGGATGAGGATAGTAGGTCGAATAAATGCGAATCGGTGTGCTATTTATTGGCAATTAGCTTCTGCTTCTGTTAAAATATTTACCATATATATGTGTTTTAATGTACATCAATGTCACGTCATAAAGACTTCCAGTCACGAACATTGAAAATTGGTTTTTTTATCAGTGCAACCATCCAAAAACCACGCCACCTACTAATATTCTAATATTCCTAATAATATCCTGTGAGAAATGGGAATGTAGGAGATAACTAAAAATATAATGCGTAAAATTGTGCATTATAAACGTGTTTTCTCTCGTACATAATTTGCAAAATATTTTCTCTTTGATGCTAAAAACTTTTTTCGTATATCAGAGACATCAACTCAATTAGAAATGTACGTGACTAGCAAGAGATAAATATCTTTTTCTATGACTAACTAGACGATTTGATGCTTACTTTTTATGAGTACCTACATCATAAAAATTCGAATATTGCAAAAAGTCCGAACTTAATGTCTACGATGCGCTGATTTGTATGCAAATAATACATGTAAGAAAAGACAAACAGAAAACTATGAAAAAATAAATTTGGTAATTTGGTTATAGGGCTGATGGTATTATACGATTGACAAACCTTTCCTTCTCTGTTTAAAAAGTTTTAAATGAACCAATAACCAATCGCCTCACCACCACTCCCTTTCTTTTCAATCGTCTATATAGGCCCTGATGCAGATGTGCTCTAATTTTAATAGCCACATAATAAAAAGTCTGCTACATATCACGTTCAAATGTGAAAGGAAAGGCATTTGATTTTCCCGTGATATCAAATCATTTTTATTCTAAATTAAATTCTATATTGTACCATTCACATTGAGCAATGAAAAAGTGTGCAATAATGTTACTTGTCTAGAGAGATAATATCGGTGTCTGAATTAGCAAAATCGAAATCGACATCATTTTCTTGATGATAGTATCACAAAAATTATAACGATGATTGGTTATCTATATTATATGACTTTCATTTGAAAACGTGACAGGTCATCAATTTACTCTTTTTATTATGCTAATAGGTAAATCTCATTGAACTTTAATACCACAAAGTTTCATGCTATCTTTATTATCATTATTGGAGTGCCGCAAGCTTTTATAAGTAGATTTAAATCAAGACGACAAAGTCGACTTGACTAGTTTGTGGTTGACTCCTGTCTGTCAAAAAAACCTCCACAAAAATGCGCATAATCTCCTTTGGAAGAATAAGAGTAAAAATTTATTACTTTTTTGCTTCCCTGTTCTGATCTAAAACAGAAGAGAAGTACGTTGCACAGTTTTATAGAAGTGATAAAAGTTACTCGCAAGTCATGTATATGTCATGTGCAGGTTTAGTAAAGCGTGCCCACACACATTTCAGCATTTTAAATCTTTTTAATACTTTATTACACACGTTATCCATTCCATAAATAGTGCTTACAGAATTATCGCAGCTCCTTGTTCAATTCAGAACACATCAATTTATGTAGGTAGACAATAAAAAATAGAAAAAAGTTAGCAGCCATGAAATGCAGTTGCAAACACTGAATCGCTATTCCGTTTTTGCTCTGTGCTATATTACAAAAGTTGAATTTTACATGTGCATATTGTTCACGGTTGATAAGT
>JAHZMV010004630.1:0-12826 GCA_027743765.1 Coecobrya sp. COE2 | reverse complement strand
CTTATCCAAAAGAGTATATGTTTTTCGTCCACCCCAAAAAACGTATTCCGATTACTTGCGATCAAACCGCTGGGAGTTTTGACACGGGGTAAAATTTATTAATTTAATTTATTTTATTTTAATTTTTCTCAATTTGTGCATTTTAGCCATAAGTTACCATTTTAACCATATTCCATGCATTTTACGAATAAATTACCATTTTTATCTCAATTTATGAATTTTTGCCATAATTTACCTATTTTTCATTTCATGCATTTTAGTCATAATTTATCATTTTTATATCATTTCATACATTTTAGCCAATTAATAGACATTTACACATACCTTAAGAATTGATGTAACGGTAACTTATGGCCCATGTTAAATCGAAAATCTGGAAGGCGATAACTTCGACGTGTTTGGGGGTAAAAATATAGGCCCATGTGAAACAAGAGAACTCGGCGGGGCTTTCCGATGAACTTTGTTTCATCAAAATCGGTTTGCGCGTTTTCGAGTTACGTCACCTTCATTTCGCGCCATCCAAAAAGTTGACCTCGTTGTGTATAAGGGGTATTTACGCGTGGGAAACTGCCACCCCGCCATTTTGCACACGGCGTAACTCCAAAACGCTAGAACCGAATTTGATGAAACAAAGGTCTTCGGAAATCCCCCGTCGAGTTCTCCTATGTAACGAGGACTCAACTTTTTAGCTCCCAACAGGTCGAAATGGTAGCCTTCGCGATTTAGCGTTTTTCATTGGCGGTACTGGGGTGTTACATCAATTCATGGGGTATGTGTATATCACATTTTATGCATTTTAGCCATAATTAGACATTTTTACCACAGTATGTCAATTTGCCCAATTTTGTGTACATTTTGTCCCGCGTAATGCATAGCCCATCTTGCTAACCCTCTTGAGGGAGTCATCCTTTTTTTACATGCGTAGGTAGAAACAAACGTTCGCAATAGTGCCGTTCATTCAAAACGACCATACATAATTCAGATGTTCGGCGATGATGAGGCTTCTCTTTATATATTACATGAGAGTCATACCATGACTTAACGACTGAATGTTGTAACGATGTTTTCGGAATTGAAAATAAATATAATCATGTTCCGCAGGGAAAAGTAGTTCACAAATGTGTTCTTCGTTTTTCGGGGTAACTTGATCCTCTAACGCCACTAATCACAAATAACTGGTTAAAAANCATACATAATTCAGATGTTCGGCGATGATGAGGCTTCTCTTTATATATTACATGAGAGTCATACCATGACTTAACGACTGAATGTTGTAACGATGTTTTCGGAATTGAAAATAAATATAATCATGTTCCGCAGGGAAAAGTAGTTCACAAATGTGTTCTTCGTTTTTCGGGGTAACTTGATCCTCTAACGCCACTAATCACAAATAACTGGTTAAAAATAGGGGCTGGGACTTGAATGTTCCGTCGCAATACCAATGATCAGAGAATTGAAGGAACTGAAGGTTCTGGTGAGTGGATATGATGATAATTCTTTCCTGATGGCCATCGGTTGCTAGGCTGTCCCACTTAACAATATCTTCTCCTCCAGTTGTCTTGAAAATGTTGTAGAGTTCCGGCAGGTCTTCCTTCTGCTTTACTTTGAGATGATGTGTTGACGTGTCTGCGTCACGTGAACGTTGGACAATTCGCTTGAGGGATTCAAGTTTCTGCAATGAACCTTGACTCGACTGGGAATATGTTGTAAAACAGATGCAACAACAGTTAAGGTGGATTCCCCTGATGTTTTGGCAATTGATCGCAATTTCCACGCTGCACAACGTCGGTCACATTCAGTCTGGTTTATGGCGTGGTTGTGAGTTTCTGCCGCTGCTCTGTCATTACCAACTAGTTTTATCCAGCGGAAGCTCAGATAAAGACGCGCTAGGCAACCACGCTTGAACGATGGCACCTATCCATACGAAAATTTTAAAACACATTTCATTGCACTATTGTATAATTACATTCGCATAATTTGGTTCCATTGATCAGAGCCAAGGCTTATGCTTTTCTCAGTTTCTGAAATACTGGAGCCTTTTGCATAAAACAGAGCATAGGGGACTATCGTCGCGAAGACGATGACTTCTATGTTGCTTTACTGATGCCTACCCAGTGAGTCAAGAGAAAAGGTGAAGGGAGGATGATTCCCGGAACGCAAAACTTTCGGAGGCGCGAGTACACAAATATCCTTGCTTCAATCCTATCTACCTAAGTATTTGCGACGTTACTCCTGTACGGTGATGAGAATATAAAAATCATCTGAAAGTAGCGACGTTTTTGTCCTTCCTCCAGGAAACACTCTGAGCCCTTCTGTTGTTGGTTGCACCTCCTCCATCATGGGTATGGGTAATGAAGCGGTTCCAGATACTTGGTAGATTGGAATGGAGATATTAAATTCTCTTCGGAATGCGATTCGAGTGAATGGGAAATAAATAATGAAGAAGCAGTCGAAAAATCTTCATTTTATAGTTTTTGGTTGAGTCGAAGGTTGAGTTGAAAATAGTTACTTTTCGTTTGTGGAACATTTAATAAACCGTAACAAACAATGGAACATATTTAGTCTCTTCTGACCGTTCTGTTTTTCATTACATTTCTGATGTTCTACTCAATCTTTTCTTGAATGTTGCTGATGAAAATCCTGGAAATGTTATTATTGTCATTGTATTCTCTGTGGAAGTTTTACAAATATAATGACTGCTCAATTTCTGCAACCAACATATATTCTCTAATAAATGCAACTCATTGGCATGCATTGCATGCAATTTTTCCCTTCTAATCTTTTTTCATAATATAAGAGAAATGACTGTTATACTATGCTTATGATGATACTCATGGCATGAAGCGGTTCAATTTTTTGTCATAATTTGTTTTTACTTTTGTCATCAAACAAACGTTAACGAAAGTGAAATATTGCATCTTCTGACGGTTGTATTGCTTTCCGTATACCACTGATCAAGTAGGGAAACATCAGAGCTCACCATCTCAGGCAACTCGGCGTTCCATGGCAGTAACAGTTCTTTTCTTCTCATCTTTCTGCATAGTATACGATTGAGGACTGAAAGTTATATATGCAAAGCAAAAAAGTCTGTGGAAAACATTTTATGTTGCTGCACATTGCATGGAAAGGTCCAAGTTTTTGCAAACAATAACAAAGCATTGGAACATGTTTCTGCTCCTCTGTCCACTTTATTTTTTATACCACCAGCCCAGTTCAAAAGCTTCATATCACCATGTCAGACAACTCAGCATTATATGAAACGGAATTCTTCCCTTCTCATCATTTTGCATAATATACAATTAGCTACTGAAATGTATATGCAAAAACAACACTATAACTAGATGCAACTATAATGCACAATATGCAAAATGATGAGAAGGAAAAAATTCCGTTACATACAATGTCAGATTGTCTGGTGTGATATATTCCTACCTGGTCAGTGGTATGTGGAAAAAACAGGTCAGAGGAGACAAAATATGTTTCACAAGTTTGTTGCTGTTTGTTTGATGACAGAAGCAAAATAAAACATGACAACAAAAGAAGCGATATTTGTAGTGAGTAATGGAAGTACATTACATATCGTATTTTTTTGTCTTCCGATTTTTATATTTTACGTGATCCTTTCAGTCGTCATTAAACGGTCATGTTCCGTAAATAAAGTGTATCCCTATTCAGTTGTCTGTTATATGTAAGAAAATGGACGTACATCTCAAATACCATTTGAAATAGTTGCATGTTTTATTATCAATGAATGAGAGGTCTGTAATTTGATTGAGATTTTGTTCAATTTTCCCTTGTACCTTGCGATGTTTAAAAGAATTAGCATGGTATTGGCCATAGTTAGAATCTGATTTATTGCCATGAAGTAAGATTTTGGCATAAGTTTCTCTTGTCTTCTAAATGAATATGCTGTTGATGCGATAGTATTTGACAAAAAAATCAAACCCCAAGAGCAGCCAGACAACGCCTAAGCAAATTGTCTGCAAAAAGGAGAAGCATAATTCATACGCAATTATTTTAGAGAAAGAGCTTTAAGTATTATTATTATTGTAAAATCATACCTTTTGTACTGTGCATGTTTGTAAGCGCCATTGAGATGACCTCGGATTATATACAGCTTTGAATGGAATTAGGTACAAGTAATATCCAAAGGTAAAGTAGTCTAAATAATAGGATTTCCTTTGCTTGGATCCTCAGAGCCGTCCATATAAGTCATCAAAATTTTATCTTGCTTATAGGTTATATGAATCTTATTCACATTTTTGAAAAGTTAGGCTTTGGACTTCTTGTTATTTTAAAGAACTGATTCTGTACTGCCAAATAGTCCGTATCATGTAGACTTGTCCCGCAACCTTGGTTTGAATACTGTTGACAGTGTCTGAGTACATTATAGGAAGATTGTTTCTTGGACTGAGTATTGTACAAATGGACGTAATCAATCAGTATAGTGACAACACCGTGGTATACAATCATAAAGATAACCCTATCCCGTATGGCATAATATTCCGTCCAAATGTCAGAGGGGGTGGCATCGCTTGCAACGGTTCCGGTGATAATCGAAATGAGGATGAGTAGAACGATGGTAGGGGATGCCATATTGTCAGAAAAAGGCTTCCTGGAACAAATTGGTTCAAAAAGAATCAAGGTTTCAAATACTCATTAATACTGGGTTCGATTCCGTCAAACGTTTAAGAAATTTTCGAAAATTTCCAAATCCAATTTTCAAGAAATTTAAAGGTAACAAATCTCCAAAACTTTTTTAAACATTATCATAAATTTCAATGGTTTTGGCAAAATTCGAACAAACTTTTAGTTTCCCGAAAATCATGAGTTTGCAAAAACTCAAAGGTTTCCTAATCGCAAATGTAATGATCAAAAGGGCCTACCTGAGAAGTTGGCGATGGCAAAGATCAGAGGTGATAGGTTTCAATTGGGGCTACTTGGACAAACTTGTTTGATGTCTGTGCTATTCTGTACGAGCCTTGCGGTGGAGTAAGACATAGGGAGCCTTTTATAGTGCGAGTTATGCTTCATGTCGTTCTCAAGCTTGTTGTGCCTCTTGAGGATATTGGTCAAGATCTAGTTTCCCACATTACGAAGAATTATTATTAGATCCCCTTTATACAGGGATGATGTCCATATTTTCGGAATACGACTCCCATTCCATAATATACTGCACGAGATGAATAAATCATAAAACACTTCAGTTTGGCATGTGGATAGAATGCTTTGAAGAATTCTGTTAAAAACTTCTAAGACTTCTCACACCTCTCCCTCCACTCTCTCTCGATCTTACAGTCTCTGTTCATCTCCTCATTGCGAATCCTTCCAAATGGCTAAAGTTCGCTCCACTACCACTAACCCCCAAATGCGACTCAAGAAGAAATGGCTTAAAAGGAAGGCGACCATTAAAGTCTTCAAGATGACCACTGACCAAATTTCACGGGCCAAGCTAGAGCTGACTCGTCCTATTGTTTATTTATCTAGGATGACACCTGCCCAGGTTGAAACTACAAAGTTAGTTCTGAAATGTATCATGAGCCAACCGAAAGTTTAACTGCGTAGAGTTTCCAAAAACCGGATGAGTCGAGCTAGCGAAGAAGTTGACGAAGGATGTTAGCTCTCGTGTTGCAGCCGTATTAAAATTCCACGTGACATTTGTGGGGGTGCAAATGAATGAATCTTGCCACGTTTGCCACGCCGGATTTGTTACAACTGAGCATAACAGACTCTGTGTTAGCAAAGCATTTCGACCTTTAAAATTAATTCCACTTTAAACCAACGGCCCTTTTAAGGGCCACCACAACCTCCAAAGAGCAATTTAACAACCCTCTTTTTCAGCTTAATAACCATGTGCGGCCAATTTGGGCTTGGTCGGAAGCTTGTGCCATGGAAGTAGAAGTTATCCCAGCTTGGAACACCCGTTCCACTCACAAGAGTGATGAAGCAAAGTGGTAAAATAATATGAGAAGTGTCCCGCTGGAAAATCGGCCCGGGAAGTAGGTCTTTTTATTTTTGCTTGGCATGCCATTGAACATAATGTTTTTTTTGCATTCAACTGGTTGACCAAACCGCTAACTTATCCTATCTCAAGGCCCTCTGTAATACAATATTTTGCAAAAATACATGGAAATAAATGACCCCAAACTTTGGGGGCGTGGGATTTCAAAACTACATCAAGTCAATTTATTTCATCGATGCAATTTATATCTATGCAATATATTATCTGCAACCGGATATAATCTTTATGAATGGAAGTAAGATAAAAAGCTTCTGTGACAGCTATTATATTTATTCGATAGATTAAGTCTCGTTAAGTTAATAATAATCATCCATCATCATCATCCATAATACTCAAGCAAACACTGAGTGTTGATTTGGTTTAATGGTCACGAGTACTCACTTCCTGCGAGTCACGGAGTAAGTATTTTTACGCATAACAATCTACCCATGAAAGTCTAGTTGGCAAAACATATGAATTATATATAATAAAGAGGGATTCGTAAATATTCATAGCACATTGTGTGGACCAGATAATTATACAAATTTGCAAGAACTGGGCACCTGGTACCCGGCGCCGGCTTTCTTAAGTCAATTGATGAACACCCCAATAAGTACGACCATACAACTGTAGGTGATTTCATTTCTCTCGCAATCCAATACGGTTCACTGATCGTAGATACAAGGAAACTGGGAACACAAGTTGGGTTTGTAATACTGCACGACAACGCAAAAGATGCTATTAACTTAAAGCAACGGCACTATAAAGGTCTCAAGGATGACCCCCTTAAACATCTGAAGGAAATTTATCAGTCAGTGGCCGAGGGTAAAGCATATGTTAGTGTGAAAGGATCTAGGTATGAAGAATGGGTGAAAATGGGAGGCATATTCCAACATCTAGAGTCACACGGTATTAACCATCTTGTAGTATTTAGTTTCAGTTAGCAAGAGCATTTCACTTGATACATTTATACGATGCATACGATACGATTTCACAAACCTGACAGGACGTCAGACATCGGAAGTGGAATCAATAGGTATATCGGATCACGTCCGTAGGTACCTGGACAAGCTCATCTTCAATCCTGAGACAGGTACGATTGGAGCATATGGCGTCTTAATTAAAAGGCATAAATTTCTGAACAGATTTGAAGGTCATCAACCGCTAATATACACATACAGCTTCGCCCCATTTCAATGTGTTTCCGTGCACACGTATTAGTGGCCACTGGTCTTTCAACGTGATATAGTATAAAGTACCCTTATAATATATTTAACAGTCGGTAGCTGGCTAGGTGACGCCAGGCTGTCTGCCATGTATAACAGGGACAAATGTCACTGTAAGCAGTCCGGCATGGGTTAAAAAGAGTTCTCAAAGGATGTTAACCGATTGCAGTAAAGATAGATATTGTATGAATATTGTACATGGACATTAACACGATTACTTCAATTCTGTATTATTACCCATTGCTAATGTGTTTATTGCTGGTTCGCAACTGCAGTCCGGTTACCATGTTACTGCTAAGGTTCTATGGTATGTTTTCAAGAATGAAATTTTCTGTATATAATTAGACTGAAAATTATGCATTATAAACATTGACTGAATAGATTAGTTTTATTTTTTATTATACTTGTGAAACTAAATTCGACAGTCAGTTTAATGCAGGAAAGAGTTTCATTACTCTAGAATAAATAAATTTTAAAAAGTAAATATAACTATTTCTAACTAGAGTAACCAATTTTGTGTTTATACTAAGCCACACCAATGTGGACAAACTATGATTTGACACCAAACGGGCAACAGTCTTACTTGTTAATTTAACCCAGGTATGATGTATTGCGAGTTATTAAAAATACATTAATTGCAATGCATATAGTCCGCGTACTACGTTGCTTGACTTGTGGATCATTATCTTGCTTGATGAGGTGATCTATATTCATCTCATACATTGTTATGTCTGAGTGTTGGGCATGGAAAACCTGCTAGGGTGGCATCCAGAAAAAATTCTAGAAAATTTCATTCTAACTTAAAAACCCTGTTCCTCATAACACGTAGAAAATATTTATTTTTTATATACAGTGCCGTTTATAATAATTTCAAAATTGATTATATACGAGAGAAAGATTTTCTCCGATGAAATACATGTTCTCTTGAGCGAATACTGTCTCATAGTCTACATATTTTCTCAGAGAGTAAAAATTGATTTGGAGAGAAAATATAGTCTGCGATAAAAATATTGTATCATAGAGAAAATATTATGTGTTAGAGAGAATATTGTCTAACAGCAAATGTAATGTCTTCAAAGTAGAATATTGACTTCGAGAGACCACAACTTAACCTGGAAAGAATACTGTCTCCGACGAAAAACGAGCCATTGTAAACGGTTCAAATAGGCAGCCGAAAATTTAGGGGCTAAGTTTAACAGGTTTACTGCGTATTACCTCTATGTATTTGACCTTGAGGTCATGATGGGTCAATTGGTTTAATGGATGCCAAATTACCCTTAATATCAAGATTCAGCTCAAAAGTCAGCAGTTTTAATTTTGAAAATAGTGTACAAAATACATTGATACATTATTTATTTAAATCTTTTATTTATACATTTGTTCGTGTTAAGATTAAGATACTAATTTAACATAAATTAAGAAATACATTATACCTAGGCTTTTATTTGAGTAAATTCACAAATTATGGGTTGGCCAGTTTCACCAGACTGTGATAATGGCCTTTCAGAACAATATTGCTATAGCTGAGCCTGATTTTTATTGTATATACACAAGTGACCACATGTTCTAAAAGGTCATATTGGAAAACTGGAAACGTTACACATTTAAAATCGCTGCGAAATAGTTTACCCTCTCGCAAGACCTGAAGTTATTTGAATAGAATGGAAGATTAGTGAAAAAGTCAAACACGAGATACGTTTCTAGATTTCATCTTTCCATTACCAGAATTTAGATAAATACATGGCACTCGAAGCAACAATGTTCATCTCAAAACGTTGGACCGATTTATGAATAATTAGCACACAACGGGTAGCGAATTTTCTTGCTTTAAGCGAAGATTCAGTCAGAAAATAAAACTGAAAATCCAGGATCGTTGTACACGCCAAGTTGTTAATAAATATACTTAAATTGAAGCGTCGCTGAAAATTACGAGAATGTATGAATTTTGTTTTTTTCTGTAAACGATGACACTTGCTATGGGCAGAACTCTGATTCCCTCCAACAATTATGAGCTCGTGGCTTGTTCGGCATAATTATTTGATAGTGACATCACTGATACAATGACTTTGATGTATGCAATTCGTGTTTAGGTTTTTGCTTTTCTATTTTCATATTCGGATAAGTTTAACTAATTTTGCTATAAGAATAATTACGCATCTTGGATGGACGGCGGTACTTGATCCTATATTATCTAACGTGTTATGCATCCATTTCATTTTCCCCTGTCATCAGAAACTTAAAAACGGACAACTAACATAGGACTTATCTCAGGAGGAGTGAAGCACAAGTCAGCACAACAGTACATGTAAAATTTTTATTAATAATGTGAATAAGCTCAACTGTGAGAATGATTTGATAGTGTGGTTTAAAGTAGGTACGTATATGGTTTTATTCATTAAGATCGTGGCAAAGAGGCCATGTGTTTGTTCACCAGATCAACAATGATTGCAGGTACAAATATTCATCTTAAAACTGCATTGTAAAAATATGCATTAATCCATTAGATATCAAAACTCTGAAAAATTGCTTGGGGAAGAAAAGCTTCGTTTCTAAAACTGTTTAAAATGGGGTGGATCCTAAATCCAAAAAGCCAAAAATCCAAACGTCCAAAAATCCAAAAAGCCAAAAATCATAACTATTTTATGCTAGTCACGAAAAGTAGTTTGGAGAATAAGGCATTCACTCCTTCAGTTGACTGAATAACTATCCTCTAATATTTCACGCAAACTCTTGAAGGAGGTGCATAAACGTTCTGTCCTTTTGCCACACCAAATTCTATGCACGACGTTCTACAATTTCAACATTTGTGTGAATCTTGCGGATCTGCTTTGCTTTATTTAATGTGGTCACATTTGCTAAAAATGAATTGGGATAAACGCACCTTGTAGTAATTAATGCTTACCAATCCATTAAACTAAAAACAAATAATAAATTCTTTATTATTTATAAACGTCCTGCTTTCTCCGACTAAAAAATTGCTTAGCATACCTTAATTTTCGGTTTTGAGAATAATGAAATTTATTAATTAAATAGGTAGCGACATAATGTAATTTCATAAAACCAGCTGTACTCCCACTCATTTAATTGCCAGCTTGAAGAATCAAAATCTAGCTTGTGAAAGTAAAAGTTACTACCGACATGAATCTGAATATAAATAGTTAAGCATTATGAAACCTATAATCTTCAGTTCTGTAGTAAGTACTTACCTACTTGGGAAAATAATCAACACCTAAAGCAAATTACCGTAACATAGGTTATATTTCCCAGAAGACTAGTTGATAATAGAAATTTACCACCATATCCCATCATAAAGATCAACAGCTAATTTTGGTTCCTTAAGATGGTTCAACTCAAACTTTGTTTCGTGAATGGAGACAGTATTTTCATTAAAAGTGAAACAATAACTTAGGAACAGGAAAATAATCCAAGTTGCTTCAAGTGTCACACAAAACCAGAGCCCGTACAAAAAAAAAATTCCTCCAAGTCCTTTTCTAGCTACACTTAAAAGGGAACGTTTTCAGGTGTAGAGCGAGCTTCGTGTCGAAAATAGTGTTTTTATACCAAATCGACTACGCTGATTGAAAATTCGAAGTTAGTTTTTTGTAAAAATGAAATTTTATTTCCCCCTTTAAACACATGCATTTTTAAGTTGAAAGGTTTCAGGTAGAAATTGTTGGTAGATGGCATTGAATTTAGTCAATTTTAATGAGTAGATTTCGAATCTCTAGTCAAAATTTGAGTTACTCCAAAATAAAACATAAAAGCAAAACATTCTGGACAAAAAACGTTTTTCTGATAAAAACCGACATAGGAATTGGAATCTACGCCATAAAATTAGTTATTTTAGATATTTTATTTTGATAGTTGTAATAAACGAAATATTACGATTGTCACCCCAGAACGTTCCCTTGTAAGTTTTACAAAAAACTAACTTCGAATTTGGAATCAGCATGGTCGATTTGGTATAAAACTACTATTTGCAACACGAAACTCACTCTACACCTGAAAATGTTCCATTTTTAGAGAAAATAATTGTCTTGTGTGGGCGTGGAGTTGAGCATTAATGGTTACATGTTAAATCCTAGCTTGAAACTTTGCAGGTTTTGTAATCTCAAACGTACAAAGCCTACAATTCATTTACCCATTTCCTTTGATTTTTTTTCCACATAAATGGATCACTGTCTGAAGAGAATGTTGCTATACATCAGCTAATACATGAAAATGTGTATAATATTTTCCGGTTTGGCTCTACTCCGCAATTTGGAATTATCTTGTTTTAAACCAATAAATATCATTTTCCTTCTTCCAAGAAATGGAAATAAATAGCGTAGGTGGTAAAGTTTGTGAAGTGTGTGTTTGTTTGTACCTTCTTTCGTATTTTTTGTCAAGTAAAAACTTAGTTTTTGAAATCCAATTTCGTGTTATGGTGAATTTAACTTTGACGTCAGTCGTCGCTACTTTAGTGCATTGGCCGAAAATTAATAATCCTAGATTGTGTCCTTTCTTTAGAGAGATTAACAGTTCCCCACGGTCCAACACCGACTTTACAAGTTGGTGAATAGGTATAAACAAGTTCTAAATAAGTTATTTCGATCATCATCAGCTCGGGTCCATTCCTGCAAAACATTAGGATTTATTGAATGGGAACGCCAATATTTCTGCAACTTTTATACTTGAAATATTATTAGGTACAAGTTGCGATTGAAAAGATGCTTTAATGAATTACCTCTTATTTTAGTTTAATTGATCAATTAATTTAAATTTTTGGCTTAAATTGTCCAATTAGGACAAATCTTAAAAATCAATTAATTCCGATGCCAACTTCATTCTGTTTAATGGCGCACAGGATTAGCCTATCTGCTATTTTCATAAATTTTAGATATATTGTCCATCCATTTTGTTATCCCAAGAAACTCACAATAGAAAATTATAATGTGCTTTAAAATAAAATGAAAAAATGGATTAAGGGTACTCCTCCCCCGAATTTCTAAATGGATACCATAACGTTGTGTCTCTTTACTTTATTGAATAGCATATGTTGAACGGAGATTATTCGCTTCATAAAATTTCAGTGCCAAAAGCTTAGCAATACATTCGTGTGAAAGGAAATGATAGAAAGCAACTTCTTGCTTTTTGGATGGTGTTGATCCACTGACCTACTATTTGATTCTCTTGGATATTATATCCTTACTAGTTTTCCGAAAATTGCAACTGCCAATCGTCAATTTTTATTTAATGTGAAAAGCGTTAAAACTATTGTAATGGTCAATTCATATGTTTCCTTTTTTCCTAATGCCTCAGATTCCCATATGCAAAATCTTTACATTAGAAATATTAATGAGTAAATTTAAAACAACAACATTATAATTTACACCACGGCGACATGCCTAAACTTTGACGCCATTTCATTGTAAATTGTAGTAAACCGAATAAAAACTAGTAGTAGATTGTTCCATTTCTCTCCGCTTTTTTTGTTTTTTAGCTGAAAAAATTTATATCAAAGCCGTTTTCACAACATACAGGGAGCGGATTCACAGAAAAACGCTTTGTTTCTGGATTAAAAAATCCAAATCAAATCGCCAACATATCGCGATTAACT
>JAHZMV010004629.1:0-14801 GCA_027743765.1 Coecobrya sp. COE2 | reverse complement strand
CTGCACGTAAACATAACCAAGAACAGGTGGAACCGTTTCTTGATGCTGATAGGCTGCTTAAAACTTTTGTATCGAAGCGCGGTATTTTTTCTGGACCTTGTAGGACTCAGTATAACTTAATTAGCTTGTTAATTAGTCCTTTTTTACACTTTACAGATATTATGCGATATGGCAATTTAGTATTTTGCTTTTTTATTCAGTTTTCTTAAAACTTCATATATACTCACATGAACAATCATTTAATTTACATGAGAATAATACGAATGATTTAATTATATTTTCATTAACTTTAACATAATTTTAACTTGTCTCACTTTTTCATTGTATTTTTCGTCTGGAATCTTAAAAAAATGTTTTATTTTCTGTTTCAATGCAGTAGTACATTAAAAATTATTATTCTGAAGTGGTCGTCACTTCAGAGGACATTTTAAACCAACGTATCAATTAGTCGATGGGCTTATCATGCAAAATGGTGAAGAATGCTTAACAAAATTTTATTTTGCAACAAGATAACCCAAATCAGTCATAAAACATCAAACAGGAAACAAAAATTTACACTCATGATGATTGCCTCCAATCTCATTTCAATTAATGAGAATGGATCATTTAAGTAGAATACCTGCGAATTTAAACCAATTATCAATTTTGCAGAGCAGCATCGTTTATTGTTCATGTTTTCCAGAATAAAAAATTCATTAGTTTATTCATAATACTTGTTTCCTCTTTAAACAGGGCTGATTTAATTACATTGAAATGTGTTTATTGTAACGGGTTTATTTCTTTGAACTGTTTAATTAAAATGAGAAGCCAATTTAAAAGTCGAGAAACAACAATAATTGCATCAATTTACGCACATTACACCATACATGCTTTAAAATATATGTGCACATGATCTTCTGCAGTTTGATTGATGGTAAGTTTACTTTCATTAAAAACATGATTGATTTGTTAAAATAATTACTGAAGGAGGAGTTCTCTTCAAGATAAATAAGTATTGTATTTTTTGCTTGCACATAATCCCATCATTATCATAATTATTACCGTTAAGAATTATACATTTTTTGTGAATACAAATAAAAATCTCTGCATGCTTTAAAATGCTCACATTTTTAAAGTATCTACTATACATTAAAGACATGATAACTTTTTAAATATATAATATAATCTATTTTTATACCACCTTATACAAGTTTACATTTTACACATAAACTAAACTTATTCTCCTTTTCTCTCAGACTAAACTCTTTCGCTGCTGCCATAAAATCATCTCCAAATCTCAATCACTCCAATTATAACTAATCTTTAAATATAATAAGAATAATAATAACTCTAACTTTTACAAATAACCGACGATGATATATTCAATACATATTATTAGATTTAATGTGTTGGATATTTAAAGCTTTTTTTATTTATGCATGTGCCCTGTATATTGTATCAATTAACATGTTCATCTCAATTATTTTGCTTCTTCGAAAATACTAAGTTAAGTACCTACACACAAGCAATAAATTATTGAAAAAAAATTATGATTTATGGCAACATAATAATTAACTCTCTAGACACTTATATAAACAGTTTAAATCGTCTGAAATCAGTCTACTGAAACTATCGAGTATCGACTACGAAAATGTATCTTCCAATAAAATGAAATGAAACAAAAAAAATAATAATAAAATAATAATAAAAAGAAAAGTAACAAAAAGAAATGAACACTTTCTCCAACATAAAACACACCAAAAAAACCGACGACATGAACTTAAAGCCATTTTGATAACTATTACGAATTAACTTTGTCTCTGGGTATCCTTAAAACTGCAACAGAGGTTTCCACACGTCGACTTGCTCTTGTTTGCAATTAAAAACACTGTCAAACTGTCAACTTGCATTAAAAGTTAAACATAGTCGCTACCAACACTTTTACAGTAAAATGCTATACATTACTATATACGCACATTAAGTATAACTACATTGGTGAAACATGATGATATTTTCTTGGATATACAATAATTATTTAGTAATAAGTAATAAAAACAGAGATTTGGTTTTTTTGCAATATACTCTTTTTTCTGGTCATTTAAGAACAAATTGCTTAAAAAGCTATAAATATGAATTTATGTATTTTTTTCTGCGGAGATGTCAACTCTTTGAATGTATTTGTGTTTCTGTCATCATCCCACGCGTTTTTGCTGTTAATATTGATGATGCTGCTTCTTTCGTTTCTTCTTGTTCTTTTTTGCTAACGATCAAGTATTACTGTTGACCTGTGCTCCTCCTGAGGATGACGATGATGACGCCTGGGCTGCGGCTGACGTCGAGTGAACACTGGAGAGATGTTTGTGATACGCATGGGAGACAGAGAACGCAGCGGAGCAGAGGCGACATTTGTACGGTTTTTCGCCCGTGTGGGTTCTCATATGCGTTTTCATGGAAGAGCTCTGGGAGAAGGCTCGATCACACACCGAACATTTCTGGAAAAACAAAGAAAATGGAAAATATGATTAAGACCTCGATAATAAATAAATTAATTTATTAATAAATAAAATAAAATATATAAGGTAAATTACGTAAGGTTTTTCGCCAGTGTGAATTCTAACATGTACGGTGAGCTCCTGCCGCTTTTTAAATCTCTTTCCACAATATTCGCAAGAGAAGGGCTTGTCGGGGAAAGCTTTGTCCGGACTGGCACCACCACCCGAGGAGGAAGAGCCTGCCTGATTATTAGCTGCTCCGGCCCCGGTGTGTGCACTGTGACGTTTCAGGTGGGCCTGTAAATGCCATTCGGAAGTGAAGTATTTGTTGCACGGCTCGCATTTGTAGTGTAAACTTCTCGGGACCTTTGCTTTCCGTTCTCCATTTGGCTGAAAATGTTGTTGTTGATGGTTGTTGGAAGATTCAGAGGTTCCTGTTTCGTAGTCAGTTCCGCCAGAGTTTACTGAGGTGGGGGCGGACAGCATTGTGTCTCGGCCTTCTGCTGCAGCATTGATGTCGTTGCCTAGAATGAACTCTGGTACTTGGGGAAAGACAACGAATTCTTCCACGTTGAATTCGGCTTGAGAAAAGGATTCCTGGCCGGCTCCAACTCGCTCACCGTCTACGAAAAGTTCAAAAATGCTGACGTTAGTAGTTATTCAACACATCACTCAAAATTATATATTGTTTTACAATAATTAAACTTAACTATGCTAGAATCAGTCTGTATTATTATTATTATTATTCAGTTAATCTACCCTACGAGCATACAAAATATTAATTTATTAATAAAGAATACCATTTCTGCAAATAACACGAGCCACTGGCCTCGGTATCGAGTCTTGGTCTGCGCAATAATGGCCAAATGAAGAAGAAGCAATGTTTCATTTTCATGATTCATCATAAAAGCAAACAAAAAATAAAAACAAACAAATCAAGCGACAAATAAAAAATAATTCTACAAAAATGTCAAAAGATATTTACAGCATATTATGAAAATAATTAAGACTTTAATGACGCTTGAGCTGAATGAATACCTGTTTGCCTTCGTACAACGGTAACCTGAGGATGACCATTAATCCTGGTAGTGGTGATGAGTTCCAAAGGATTATTTTCAGAGGATCCAGCAGCACTTGCAGCAGCCATGGCGGTGTCAATTATGGTGGAGGTGCCACCAGAGGTAGAAGGAATTGTAATAGTTGCTCCGACCGGAGGTGGACTGTGATGTCCATTCTCCACCTGATGACCGTGGTCACCAGCATTCACAACTCTGGTAGTTATATGATGGGTGCCCTGAGTTGCAGGATTAACTTTGACGAGACTTGCTTGCATTGCAGCATTCATAAAATTGGAATGGCCTCCCGCACATAAACTCATTTTAAGTCCGAAATCCACAACAATTTCGTCTGCCATTAAAAATTTCGAAAATATAATTTAACAACCGGTCAAAAAAGAAACAATATAAAAATGATAAACAGAGCATCATACTATTAACTTTTTTTGCATTTACCAAATTTGTCACTGAGAAATGTTTCCAGTACGTAGACGCGACCGGTGAGTCTCCAAATGGTATCCTGTATCGGTTTTAATAAGATAAATTTTAAATAAGTAATAAATAATGGAAGGGTGGACGAAGATAGTAGAATTTAACAACAAAACAGTAATTATAGACACTTACTTTGAGGACACTCACCTCCTTCTCCAGCGTCTGCTGACGCAGCTCCAGTTGAAGTATATTAGCCATTTTCACTGGGTCAGCCATTCATCGGACCTATTTCAAAAATCCAACAAAAAACCTCAAATTACCACCACCGGTCATTAGCAATCCAGAATTGAAATTACGTAACAGCAATAAAACCTTTAACAGTTAAAACAAGCAAACCAATTAGCATACCTCAAGATATTCCTCTCCTTCCCAGAAATAATTAAATAAACAGCAATTTCCACTTTCACAAACCACTTTTCACACCTCCTTTTAAACCCCTTTTGTAATTGTCCCCAGTACTCACAAAATTGTGCACAAGTCACCACACACCACCTCTGCTATTGCTTATCATGATACATCTCCAGTCCTTATTGACAAGCTTATCATCAGACTTTAAGTTAGCTTTTCATCAGTTTCACACCTCCACGCATCATTATTTCCGATTGTCACAGTTCACGGTTAGTCAGCAGAGTGCATTTAAAAGCACTCTTCTTTAAAGATGCACACGTTTTTACAAAATTCGTCTTAAAGATTTTCCACCCACTTTATGCATCCCAATTAAATAATTTAACATTTCCTTCAGATAACTCTGCAAACTTAAAACAATCCGCCAGTTATCTTTTCGTTCCGTCACTAAATGAAACCCAAGTAATTATCCTCTTTTCTTAAGACGCTGCTTATTTGTCTGAAAAGATGATCTTTTCTTTACGGATTTATTTATAGAAAGATAGGATGAGAGGAGATGCATAAATAAAAAAAGTTTTTAATGGGCTATCATAATAAAAAAGGGGAAGGAAATTGAGAGTAGCTCATCTTCCCGCGACCATAATAATCCATAAAAATGTCCTCAGCAGAGAGCACAGATTTTCCCTAGCCTTTAGCTTCACACCAACAACAACAAGAGCGATGCCAGAGGTGTGAAATACGAATAAATTTTTTTAACCCTTTTTTTATACTTTGGGGGTCATCCGCAAAAAAAAGTTGCTCATTTTATAAAAAAATATAATGTGATTGTAGAAAGATGGGGTAAAATGAGATAATGGAGGTTAGGAGGGGAGGAGTAAATGGGGGAGGGGTGGGGTTGCAGTATGAACGTTCCCTTAATGCTTGTGGGGGAGGATGATATCACATTCCTTTGCAGGAGGAGATCAAGCTGGAATTTTGTGGCTGCTTTGTATGCAGAGCAGGGAGACAGCGTTCCAGCAGCATTCCAGGATAGAGAAAAGTGACTTGCTGGACAAAAAAGAGATAGAAAGCTTCTGTCAAGATGTCACAGTCGAGGAGATTGACTGGAGAAAATTTTAAGGATAATGGAAACTGGAAATGATGACAGGATAATATATATGACTATTTGATGATGATCAGATATGGGGCTACGTGAGAAATGAAGTTTAAATTAGTATTTAATTGTGATTAATTAATTATGATTGATTTAGTTTAGTAGGTAAATGCGTTGTTCCACACACGCCATTTTTATTTCCTTCTTCTGTCCTCTCACACACAAACATTCTTACATAAAATTTTTCTGTTATACACACGACGAAGTAAAATGCTAAGTTTAAATATATAATTTAATAGACAACGACAAACGACGCTTATTTTCGCTAAATATGATGATAATTTAATGCTTAAAATGTATGTATGTATATTAATTAATGGGGGTGGTAATAATAATATAAAGTGTACAATTAACTTACATTTTTATATTATCTACCTAAACTATAAACCTACATTTTTTATAATATGCCTAAAGAAAACAATTTTAACTTTTATACTAGTTAAATATTTTACATGTTTATAGACGATTATTTAAAACAGCTAGTAATACAGATGCACTTAATCTAAAAATTAAATATATATAACGCTTACTTACAATTTATAATTAGGCATTATACAAATCATAGTTTTTGTAGCAGTTACAGAGTTAACTCTAAAAACTAATTTTTTGTATATGAATTTATTACTCGGTTTAAACATAATTGTTGTTAGATAATACAATGCTAAAAAATAATTATTTGGATACGCGAAACAGTTTATAGAGATTTCATAGATTTTTAAGATTTAATTATTATGTATGTATTATAATAATATGCATAGGTATGATCATTTATTTTTTTAATTAATTGGTGGGTGTCGTGCCCACAACTTTTTTCAAAATTCACATCCATTAATTTCGCAACTTGCATTCCTCATCTTCATCCCCATTTTAAACAATGCCATTAAAATCGGTGCGTTTTTATATGATTTTATTGAAACGCAAGCTCTTACAAAAACACCGAAAAATGCTCTCTCTGTTGATTGCAGAGACACAATTAACTTTAATTTAATTGTAAAGTTGCTGCTGTATAAGTGTATAAATTTTAATTTTAGTATGCTTGATGCTTGCTTCCTATATCTTTATCATTACTATTACATTATTATAGCTGATGAAACTCCCTACATTCTAGATATCACACAAGTTTTTACAAAAGATAATTATAGTTAAAATTCTATCATATTTAAATTATAAATTAAGTTAAAATTAGACTAAAAACTACTTTCTAATCACGTTATAGCAGACTATATGAATATTATGAATTCTAATCCATTTTTAGCCAAGGAGCCTAGTTATAAATTGAGAATTCTCGAAAAATTTGTAGGATTTTTTTGCTATATTTAATTAGTCCAGTGATTAGCTGACTATATAGCAAATATTGCCAATAATTTTTGGTGACATTAACTTTTTCTAACATTTAACATGTCTTATAAACAGGCATTGCATTTATATAGTACTCTCATCAACTACTCGCGATTTAAAGTTAATTTTTCACCAATTTTTTAATCATTTTATTAAAAATATGCGTGGTAAAAAAACCACATTTTAACGAGCGTACTTTTTACATCGAGAGACATTAAATCGGTGAAAGTTGCGATTTTGTATAGAAAAAGGAATAAATATTTTTAGAAAATTAATTAGCGTCAACACAGAAATAAATGTATGGAAATGAAAAGCATATCCCCAACACAGAAATAAATGTATGGAAATGAAAAGCATATCCCCAACAATAATAATTAGTTACATTTAAGATTAAAATATATTTTTAGCGATTTTTAGTTAAAATCAGAGGATAATACAGTTAAAATGCTTTTAAAAAAGAGTATAAACGGTTTAATTGGATGTATGTATTTTTGCAATCTATTATTATAGCATGCGTTGCGTGCGATGTGTGCAAAAAGTTATATAGGCAAAAATTGATATTGTTTTAAAATTATCAGCTTTCTTTCATTAAAATTTTTTTTTATAACTGACAATTATATATGCTCATTTTAAGTTTTATATATTTCATCCTAACGGTTTTTTTTCTCTTGATGACGGTTATCATCCATTCACCCATACAAAAAAGATTGAAAAAATATTTTATACCGAGTTATTTTTCATATTCCGATGTGTCGTAATCATAATTAAAAACCGATCGATTTTCCGGATGGTTGTATAACTTTCCTAACGATTATTTTTAAGGATAATTAATTAATTTTTATATGTAGATTTATCGATTTTTTTCTATCTATCGTATTATAAATGCGCTTTTTTGCTTACAAAGTCGTAAAAACCGAAAAAGGAAACAAAAAAGACTTTAAATGTGTTGTATGTATTTAAATGTTGAATTTAATCATTTTTTGATGTGATGATGTAAAATGTTTTTTTTTAAAAAATGTGTTGCACACACACAGACAGACAATTAGTATTTAAAAAATGTAATCTTAATTGGTAGTGTGCTGTCAATGTGCAAAGCAACAAACAACGAAACAGGTATATAAAAACTGACAGTTATTCAATTTTTTGTGTTTATTTGGACAATAAACGTGATGTGTGATGATAAATGTTTTTTTCTAGTGCAAGTTAACAAAACAGGGCCCACGGAAAAAAATTATATTATAACTAACTAATCTAAAAGTGCTTATCAGATATGCGAGTAGTTATATTATATAGTAGATTATATTATAATTAGTGTATTTACAAAAACAGAAGGAAACCTTTTTTATACACATCTTGAAATTGTTGTAGATGGACAGTACAGTACATTGTATTAACATGTAATTTTATAATAATCCAGTAAAAGAAATTACAATAATTATTACAATTAACAATTACTTACATTTAATATATACGCTATAGTATTTTTACAAGTAGGACACACGACATTTTTTTAAATTGTAAATATAGCCTTCATCTTTGTTTCTTGTATTGCAGTTAAGGTAGTTTTTAGTCGTAGCATTTTTTATATAACGTTTACACACAAATTCCATTTTAATTGATTTCATGTTGATCGTTAACTTTCATTCTCGTGTTGACACTCGAGTTAATGAATGTTTTTAGCGTTTTTTCAGCACACACAGTTATTATTGTGGAAACGACTGCAACGTTGTATAACATCTTCTTAGGCATGTCCGGTACTGTACACATTCCACAGTGGTTTCAAATTACTTTTTTTCCGTGGTCATTGAAGAAAGTCAAATTTCTTTTTCTTTTTGCAAAGTTGCAGCTTACCATTCCTTGTTCGTAGAATTATTATTAATGTTATTATTAGTTTTTAAAAAAGTCAAAAAGAAAACTCAGTTTTTTTCTCATCATCATCAACATCTCGATTTTAAATAAGGGGAAACGTGAATAATTTTATATTTTGTTAAATAATAATAGTTTTTTTTACTGGTTCACTTTGTATCAGTTAAGAAAAGGATTTTCTGTTTTGACAGGCGACCAGGGATTGTTAACGGCGGGGGAGGCTCTTGCTGGTTGTTGGGGTTGTAGAGGCACAGAAGACGGGGATAATCCTAGAACGCCACCGCCGCCACTACCACCACCACCACCAAAACCACTTGTCAACTGATTCTGTTGTTGTTTCTCGCGTATTTCATTGATTGATGGTTTCGCCACTTGATTCTGAATTTGGAAAGGATTCACAGTTTGGTTAGCTCCACCACTTGTGAGGAGACTGGTAGTGGTAGTTGGTGAGGCGAATGGATTTGCTCCACCCAAGGTGGAAGCGGACAGTAATCCTCCAGGGGCGGGACCGCTACTGCTGCTTGCCGGTACTAAATTATCTAAATTAACCAGATTGCTATTTTCTCCGAGGAATTCTAGCGGGTCTTTCTTTCTTCCTCCAGAGCCAAGAATTGTTGGAGAGGCATTATTACTACGACTTCCACTGTTGTTGTTCATTGGGGTGAGCAGGGCAGGTCCTAATGGATCTAGATTTAAAGCTCCACTGTCGCTAGTTCGTTTTGATAGTACAGAAAATTCATCATCCATTTCTAAACCATTTGCTGAAGCGGCACGGGCTCCTCCACTACTGCTTCCTCCCATAGCTCCACCAATATTGGGTGCCCAAGGGTCCACCACTGTTTGTGGAGAGGGTGATGCGCCTGCAGCTGGGGCCCAAGGATCTTCAAAAAACAATGACGAAAGGTTAAAATGAAGTTTATTGGAAGCTTAACAAAATTATATTTAGGTTCTTCTCTGGTTAATGAAATTAATAGTTTACCTGCGACAACGGCTGCAGCGCCACCCACAGCACCACCAGCCCACGGATCTTGCGGCGATGTAACCGTGCTACTGCTTCCACTCCAAGGATCTCCTGCACTGATCCCAGCCCTTTGAATTGGTGCCCAAGGATCAGCTCCCACGGCTCCTTCCACCGAAGCTGCAGCAGCAGCTGCTGATAATCCTCCTGCAGCACCCAATTCCAAATCTAATAAATCTACCAAAGCACTGCCATCCTTCTTGGTAATTGGTGTTCCGTCCCTGTAAAAGTCAGAAATAAATAAGATAATTATTTCGTTATCAAACCTTCCAAATTGTGTATATAATTTTAAAGTTATTTTGAAAACTTACGCAGACTTAAATTCTTGTTCACTTTGGGATAGCGCCATTTGTAGTCGCAGTTCATCAGAGCGTCGTCTCTTCTCTTCTTGTTCCGCCTCCTCTTTGGACATTGCCAGAGCCAACTGAAGTTGGAGCTCCTCTTCGCCCACTGTTTGAGGGCGAGCAGTTTCCAATTCTGAGACGGATACAGATCTGCGATTATGATTTGGACCTCCAAACCCATTTGCCACGTCACTACCAGCGAATCCATGTGAACTAAATACAGGACTGGTGGGCGTCGTGTCGTTTGAGTCGGATGAGCCGAAACCTGACACTGTCTGCGCAAACCTGTTGGCAAACACAAAAAAATTCAAAATGTAACTCGATAATTAACACATATCAAATTTGCAAGAGACTACTACGCAATAAAAAATATTATGTACCTTAAAAAAAACATCAACACGCCCAACATTAAAAATAAAAATTCCTTTCTCCCCTAACATCTCATAATTAAGTAAATACACCACCCACAATATTTACTTTTTTAATCTCTTTCGTACCTGAGGCTCAGTATAATTATGAGCTATATTTTTTATATTTCTCCTCAACCCTGCCACGCTCACTTGCATCTTGACTGATTTTTATATAGAAACTTTTTTCTCCAGTAAAATAAAAATAATTAAAACTCAGTAGATCACAGACTCGTCAAAAGAATAATCCCTACATACGACAACCAGCCATATAAAACACTGGAACTAAATAATATCGATAACCACACAAAAAATTAAAAACTTTCACAAGAAAAATTCCACAAATTTCTCCAGTACTACAATTCGCTATATCACGTGAATTGACTCAACTTCCTCTTCGTCTGAGCACCAACACCAAATCAGCACAATACGACATACGACACCTCGATTCCAGTTAATGCTGATTCACAATGAATGACCACAATAAAAGATACTTTATCTATCATATCATCAGTAATCACTCTTGTCCATTCAAATCATTCCGTCCTGCACACCGCGTGTCCTTATCAATTCCCTTATCGCCTCAAATTTTTATCTCCTTTTGTCAAACAAAACCTGTTTAAGTTGAAACATTCATTTATTACGATTCAGCTTAAACGTACATTTAAACTGTGGGTAAAAAAACACCTTTTTTTACTCCTTGCCTTTGTTATACTTTAAAAATCATCCGCATCATTTGCATCACTATAAACACTCATTAAACATCCATATTATTAATGAAGCTCATACAATAGCTATACTTCCTAAAGATGTAAATTATTTTTTCTCTGCAGTGCACAAAACACAGTTCATTTACACTTAATTGTTCATTGAACTGGGTCGCCTCAACACACAAAAAATCACTATCAAAATGTACACACATATAAAAAAAAGGTGACGACGACGGACGATATGGACGTTTGGGAAAGGCTTAATAACGGCTGCTTATGCTGCTTGCTGCTGCTGGAGTTGTTGGAAGTTGGAATAGAATTGATTTGGAATAATAATATGTTTGTTGGGTGCTGCTGCTGCTCTGCTCTGCACACAAGTTTTAACGATAAATGGACACGATACGATGATGATATGGTATATAAAAAAACGCTGCTGCTACGCTGCAACTTTCGTCTCACTTTTTAGGCTCAATTAGATTAACAAGTTTATACACTTCCAAAACAACTTCTCTTGTTCTCCTTTCTCACTTGACTGCTTCTAGTTAGTTGTTGTAGTAGTACTTGTGCAGCTCCTGTGTGGTGGTTTAGTTGATATTGATATTCCCAACCGCGTAGTTAGTTTAACAGACTCGTCTCCACTTGTGCTGGTTGATAATAATGGACCTGGAGAAGCGTTTCTGGAGAAGAAAGAAAATAAAAAATTTGTATTAAAGGATGAACAATAACAAAATAATAATAAGCAATTTACTATACTTAGTTTGTATATATGTACTATATACACATAATATTTGGCAATGTTACACATTATCATTTTAATAACGTAACACTCAACATCACCACCAACCACAATTATCTTTTCATTCATTTATTCCTAGTCACTAACTGCTCTGGTCTGACATTATATGGCTCGTGCTGTATTTACACACTAACTATACCACAATGAAAGTTATATAGCGTGTCATCTTTCTAATTTTTTGTTTGTCGTCACTAATTTAATTATTCTGTTCAGCTTGCCTATGCGTCATACTTTATCCAGAAATTATATATCATGTTACATAGTCCATTAGTAAATATGCTTGTTATCAATATCCATATTTTCTTGTCGCTTTCATTAATGCCTTACTTTTTTTCCTCTTTGTCTTTTGTTGACTAATCAGCAACCTTAACCTCACCATTTGCTAATTGCCACACACACAAAAATCCAAACCACTTCAAAATATTTAACAAATCATCAGCAAATATTATTTATTTACCATAAAAAAAGTTAAATTTGTTTGCTACCTCGTGTCCTCAACCTCATCATATTATAACTTGCATGCTATTTATATTTAAATATTTAGACATTTTTACACCCACACAAGTTCAAAGTATAGTTTAATTAAACAGAGCTTCATTATTATTGTTATAAATAGTCAATTTCTTTTTACGACAAAAGAAGCACCCGTACTACAGCTGCTGCTTTTGTAACAAACACGACACTTGTACGTCTTCTTCTTCTGGTCGCCTCTCTTTTCTCACCAGTCACGGAATAAAGATCAGAGACCCTCTCAACCCAAGTACATTGCCATTTTGCCCATCATTTCATTATTCTCTCTTTCCACCTAACTAAATCATTTACTGCATTTATCCTCATCATCACCATAATTTTAAAATGAGTGTGTGAATATATAAATAATTATGGTGATAATAAAAAAGCATCATAAAAAACGCTATATATGTACTTGTTGTGTAATGTAACGCGGTTTTGTTTAGCAGACAACAAAGTACATACATTTGTGCACAACAACATTCTATTATAAACTTTTACTAACTAACTGCCGTACTTACTAGTTAATCTTGTATGTTTATTTATTTTGCTTGTTGTTATATGACAATGTATACATCACGAGGTGGTCAGTCCAACGAACTGAAAAATAGCAGCGTAGTTCTTAAAAAAATTATCTTGGTAATGTCAATTACATGGGCTTATATGAAATGAATGAGAAATTTTTCCTGTATGCATGTGTATATATTATGTTATCCTTTAGCCTTGCAGTTAAAGTTGCATCTTTTAACACGGATAATAATAATAATGTAATCAGAGAGAGAGATTTGGTGTTCACTTGATCATCATATCATCCTCCACTTCACCACCACCTCCTCCTCAAGCAAAACTGACGGTTTTGTGCTGCGAGTAGCCAAAATAAATCGCATATTGCACCCAACGCTGCTGCTGCGTTTTTTCTGGTTTTTTTCTCACTACTTTTTATATTTAACTGTCAGCTAGAGAGTGCAGTCGTAGTGAAGCCGTTAAACTTTGTTAACTGCATATACTATAAAATGCATTACACATAGAATACCATCATCGCATCATTGTCGTCATCATTCCTTCCTCCCCCAAACCTTCTACATAAAATAATCACCCTCATGCTTAAATTATAATCATACTTCAACATCATCAACATTGCAAGTTGAAACGGCCAACAGCATCATCAGAGGGCAGATTACACACACCAGACAAGTGTGTATACTGAAACGAGCCCAAGTACACAAGCACTTATTTTTTTAGAGTTCTTCTTTTTTTCGCAAGAAAAAGAGAACCAACAAAAACGGCTGAAAAATATATTGCTGCTGGTTTGCTTAGTAGCTGCAGACTTTAATATTTTTGTACCGTTTTTGGTATCTCTGTACATATTATGTCTGTGCATGTGAAAAAAATATTGCTGGTTGCTGCAGCAGAAAAAAAGAGTTTTAAGCCGAGGGCTGAGATGATGATGTCTTTTCTGTTGCTGGTATTATGACGATGATGATCAAGTTGGTTAGCTGATGATGATGATGTGCACACATTTTATGTATCCTCACGATTCATCTAAAACAACTACATGTAATGTGTAACTTGCCTATATAATATTCTCTCTGTGCTCACGAAAGGGAGATTTGTTACGGAAATGGAACGAGGAAAATCACATAGCATCATACAGAGAATAGATGGAAAGATAGAAAAAATAGAAGAGTAGCACTATATATTATTGCATTTTCATATATTGTATGTAAGTATTCAGCAGCACCAGAGAGGAGGATGCAATATGGCAATTTTAGCCTTCACCACCACCAAAGTGAACAAAACGCAACATAGAAGATGTGTGGATCTGATATCCGATATTACGAGCATAAAAATATGTTGTATGTCTCTACTAGGTAGGATACATATAATAATACACGACAATGTGTAAAATGTGTAGAGAAAAAGGGGTGAACACGGAATGACGATAAGCTTCAGTCGATATCGATATGAAGTTTCGCTGTTTTGTGTGTGCAGCTGCTGCTGTTGTGTAGATTTTCGTCTTGTCTGTCTTTCTCTATTCCTCTTCTGCAACTTTATTGCCATAATATGGCAAAAGTGTGTGTGTGTGCATGCTTTTGTGCATAACATACATAAAAATGATAATGATAAATGGTAAAGCTGAATATGTGAATGGTTAAAGTATTAAAGGATGGAGGAATAAGGTTTTACGTGTGCATAATAATGTAAACGTGCTAAAAGAAATGAAAGGATTGAGCTTGTTGAAGTAGAGAATGAAAAGGAATAACAAATACGATAAAACTTGCTTCATCGCTCTGAA